>JAUELE010073212.1:0-24774 GCA_031471655.1 Diodora aspera
GTGGGTAAGAGTCCAGCCCCCCTCCCTAGATCTGTCCATAGTGCACATGCCAATAGAAGTCCACAATCACAGGGATACAACCAAATTTCTTGACAAAAATGCTTATATCATAAATGGAAGATTTAATAATTGTTGTTTCATCAAGTACAAGGTTAGTTTTCACACACAAGAAGAGATGACCACCAAACAGGACTGTCCAATAAAATGCCACTCTAAGAAAACCATTGATTCCAGCAGGTTTTTCTGAGGCATTATTGGTGTCTTTGGATGAAAGGAACCCTGATGACCCTCTTCTCTCCTACTGTTCAGACCCATAGGGACCCCTGAGACAATGCAGTGTGAATGAGTTGACAAAACAATCCAATACTGCTTTTAGCCTTAACTTGACAATTGACAAGGTCAAAAGGGAAGAGTCTTTGCTTCATTTCCTGACAGACTGGCCGTGCAATTAACACCATCATTGTTGAAGCAACATCCGTCTTCTTCGCCTAGTAAACATCTTAACCCATTTCCTCTAACCAACCCTTTTAGCACAGCCCTGATTTTTATACAATGTTGTCAAATCAGATATGCACTATATTATATTAGGGCATATGGCATCCTCGTTTTCTTGATGTCAGTGATTAAACAGCTATATCCCACATGACCTAACATTCATTGACCACTCTGAAATGTGCTCAGGGAATTGAAAGATCTTTGCTTATGTGATATCAAACCATCCCTCAAAATTAAGATTTATTTTATTCATCACTTTTTCAAATCAGTTCAACATGAGTTAATAATATTATTGTTTTTATGTCTATAGGTTAGCGGTCTGCTCGAGGGTGATATGGAATTTAACATTCGAGAAGGATAGCGCAGTAAATTCCATATCATCAGCTGAGGGGTGGTGCTAACTGACTTACACCATGTAGGTTACAGAGACAGGCCATTATCTATAATAGATTTGCCGAAAAGAAACATCACGTGCATTTTATGCCCAAGCTGCACGTGCAGGTGTGTATAAATGCAGGAGAGGTTGATATGGAAAAAATCACCCTGCCAAAACAATTGACATATCGTTCCCTAGTGGTGTAATGTGATAATAAACCCACTTGTACAACAGTCTAGTGTCAGCATAAAATTACATATTATTGCTGTGCTTGAACTTGCTCATGTTCATAAGGACAACATTCAGCATACAACATCCAGGGATAGGTACATCTCTTGTCAAATGCAAATGTTGCTGATGGGGAGAAATCCTTAGAGCCTCATTACATTTAACAATGACTGAATACACTCAGAAGGTTCACACTGAATGAACACTCTCTGGTGACTAACCAGATTCCGTTGGGTTCTAAAATGACCCATATATACGTGTCAAAAGATTTTTTATTATAATGTGAAAATTCTTTTAATGGGTCGCAAGTGCATGGGCTCCTGCATGATCTAAATATCAAATACAGGTTCTAGGCACTGGTTCATATTTTCTTTTATTGGAACCAAGGCTATAGACAGTCTTCACATACTCTCTGAAAGGCCAAATAATTGCCAGATACATCCCATCTTCAGCCATGCATTGACCAGAGACATCAGGTCCCCACCTTTTAACAGTTGTGTAAAGTGAGTGAGTGATTTGGGGTTTTAATGTGGTTTTTGGCAATCTTTCAGCCACATCACCACGGACTCACCAACATCACGTTGGTGTCTGGGCTCCTGCCTCTCAGGGATGAAAGAGAGTTGCCCGGGCGGGACTCGAACCACAACCGCCAAGGCTGGTAGATTGCTGGACTGATGTGCTTACCACTGTGGCACCCTCAGTTATGTAAAGAATATTATGCAAAATTGTGTATTCATATTCATACAAATGATCCGCCATTTACCATCTGAGCAAAAAATCTGCCAAAGAAAGGTCTTGTGCTTTGTACTCATGAACCAAAACACTGGTAATAGTTTTATAAGAATTTCAATGTAAAACTTGTTTTGTGTTCCATGTGCTTGACCAATGGATGCATTCAAAGTCCTTTAAAGAGGCGAAAATGTTATTGACATTTATCATAGCTACATTAAACAAGAACCCAGACAAAAGGTTTCAATCATAGTCACTTTCATAGACAGTTGTTATAATTACAATAATATGGCATTCACAATTTAACGTAAAAGGAGAGAATAATTAGCTTTCAAAAAGCTGCGAGAAGACAGTGTAATGTATCATTATAACATATCTGCTATCACTTCAAAGAGGAAAATAATTTATAGTCAAGTACTTGTGACATAGTACTCAAGCTTGGTGGCACTGAGTCTCCACAAGCCATTATTAAGTCTAAATCACTTCCATTTCAAGTCTAGAAGATGAAACAATGGTCAGTGACAGAAGATGAAACAATGGTCAGTGGCAGCAAATTGTGGATGGTGTAAGCAGTGCTTGAATGTTGAAGAATATTAAATGCCTATGTATTTTCAGAATGTGTATAACATGAATAAAATGATTTGAAAATGTTGAAAAGGTGCCTCCAAAATGTCTTACTGTACGTCTTCAAAAGATGAAGAAGATTGTAGTAAGCCCACACTTAATTTGTAGACAACAAATTTGTTTTTCATAGATTAACAGTGGGCTCACCACATTCTTCTTCTTTTTTGATTTTCAAGAGCTTTCACAATGCACCTATAAGAATCTCTATCAGAAGACAACCACCCACAACAGAATGTACACAAAATGCAGTACCTTTCCTCTGATCTTAAACAGATATATCCGATGAACACTCCCAGAATGAATAAATGACTTCAAGGTCCGTCTCTGGTTTAAACTCTACCTGTTCCAATGTGAGTCAGTGATGTGGATTTAACATGGCTTTGGCAACCTTCTCTATTTTGCATCATCTCCAAACCAGACAATGTATAGCACACTACGTACATGGTTGAAAATCAACCTTAGAATGTCAGATTACAAATCAAACCAACAACACAATAATGTCTGTACTAAAAGTAAAACATAGGTTCAGTCACTCTAACGATGGCCCTAAATAGCTCAGATCAAGTCTTGCTCTGGATCTCTGACAGTATCAAAGGTGCCTTCCCTCTCAGAATTGAGTTAGAAGTGTAAGAGTTAAGATAGTGATCAATAGCTAATGATTCAGTAAAGACAGACGCTCCATCAGCCAGGTGGAACATAGGTGAATAATTCACCCCACTCAAATTAGACAATATTGGTTTAATTAAAGACTCACCTTGAGAATAGACAAGACAATAAATCATGAGAAGGGAATCAGGTTGGGTACTACTCAATACACACAAGTATCTGCTTGTGGATTCAGTTCCAGTGTACTATGCTTGATGATATCATCGTTACATAGGGACCTGATGTCACTCATCAAACATTCATACAAATTCACTCAACTGTAAAGTGTAAGTCCAAAAGGAAACATACTTTTTCATCTAAAATGTATCAAATATAGATGGATTCCAATTAAATATACTGGAAAGTCAATATAAAGAAATACCACTGACATCTTCCCATTCGAACTTGACATGTTGCATGATATTCATGACCAAACAGGCTGATTTATGGCCCAGGGGGTCAACTTTGCCATGAAATATACACAAGGTTGCTGCTTATATGTTGATGGAGGCAGCCAAAACAGTAATAATTTAGAAGGCAAACAAGATATTTTTACCCCAAAGGAAAACATGGCAACACTGCTTGGGTCTGACTTTTTAAATAAATTACTAAATTTGAAAGCTATCTCGGTTCTGTGATCACAAATTTGTGTTCTTTACTTCCTACAAAAGCACATGGACTGACCATTCTAAGCTTGGATTCCACACCCTGCATGGTGCCTCCCCGACATTGCAAAGTCTGCCCATCTGTAAATGATATCTAAATAGTTAATGGTCTGATTCAACCCCTTTGATAAAAACACTCATGAGGACTGGAATTTATCCTGCCTTCTTGTCCAACAAATTAGAAAAATATTCATTAAATTTGCATATGGAATGGTGCAGCTAACAACCTCAACACAATGACAAATTGGCACATTATCCATTTAATGAAGTTTAATAAATTAAAGTCCTGAGCAGGTATGAAGCTCAGCTGGTATGTCTCCACTTGGAAAATGTGAAAGTTAAATTTTAATGGCAATCTAATTTACATGTCTGTATTAGCAGAGTGAGACATGAAGCATGGGAGAACATGGTCACAATCAAATATCCACATCCAAGGTGTCAATGCATTTTCATTTGTCAGAGAGCTTCAGATGGTGTCCAAGCATGTGCATGATGCCTCATTTGTCATCATGTGCAGAGATCTTGAGAAACAAACCTGCTGGATAGACGAATACAGTTTCTAGAACTATTTTCCCTTTGAATAGATATTCGCAAGGATATATACCTTACTGACCAAACCCTTGTGTCTCTTTGCATCTTCAAACAGCTATCCCTAGACTTGCAGCTTTATAGACTTGATTTGTTTGTAAATTGAAAAGAACACAACAGAATCTGTGAGTCAGACTATCCATTTAAATACACTACTCAAAAGAAGTTTAGGGGCAAACATGGTGATAACACTATTTTATTAACAAGACGCAGTGCATGCAAAATGCACATAACACCATGTTATTCATGCCACATGTCAATGTGTGCAAATGCTGCATGTGTCGATACATCACAAATTTCAGATTTTGAGGAACATTTCAGGTGAAGCATTTTTTTTCCAAAAATTCAATAAAGGTCAGCATTAAATTTTCACATGTAATTGGTAATCAAAGTAATTGGTAAATTTTCAGTAGTAACACTATGGCATGAAATAACTCTTTCTAACTATGTGCTCATATGGCAAGTTTCGACAAACTTTCAAACAGCAAAATCGAACTGTATCAGTTTATGCTTACATCAGGTTTGACCCTTAACTTCTTTTGAGTAGTATAGTACCAAGGAAATTATGCCTGGATGTTGTTATAAAGCATGTGTCCAATGGAAATAAAATGATCACACAATGTCAGTTTATGTTTTTCATTTATTCAACTTCCATAAATGTTTTGGCTTGTTTGATGAAGATTTGTGAGATGAAAATGACAAGCCAGTTGTACTAACCAACAATGTAAAATTTGCTTCCATTGTGAAGCAGACATGGTAATGCTCTCTGAAATCCATCAATTGGGAAGTAAGTCCTACTCCAGTCATTCATGGAGAGATATTCATTGAGATTGAAATTAAACAGCAGGGAATCGTAAAAACATATGTTTCAAAAAATTATATATTTTTAAAAATATACTCCAGTGCAACCTGCAAAACAAAGAATCCATTATAAATCTTTATCAAGAAATCTGGAAAGCTTAAGGGCAAGTCAATTTCACTTCAGAAATTTATTCCAATTGAAAGCCAGAATCCAGGTTTTCCTATTAACCTTCAGATCAATCTAGGCGACCAGATAAACCATAAGGTCAGTTGTCCTGCAACAATAACTTAATCTACAGCAAACACTCCACACAAGGCTTTATCCTCTGATAATACATCCAACTATACTGTATCTTTGGACCATCAAACACCAATCCTGCACCAGCGGAGGGCTCACAAAGTCAATGAAGTGTCATAAAAACTGCTTGCATGATAAAGGCCAGACCTGGCTGAGCTATGGGGGGCTGATAGAGGGAAGACGTTGACAAACTCATCAATAGCCAGTCAAAGGAGGAAGTAGACAATTCCTTTGAGGTCTTTGTATGATGTGGAATGTCTGTCTAGGATATCTTGACATTGGACAGATGTCTTTGGGGTGGGCATGGAAGAGGTGAAAGGTTAGTGGCGGGATAACTGCTTTATAGACCTCCCACATGCACCTGCTGTAGGTAGATTATAAAGATTTATTTATCAGGAAAAGAAACCATAGCTTCCCTTTGTATATCTAATATATGTAGGTATGCATGAACATACATGTACCCTTTTAAGTGAATACTCAGATGGAACTTGCAACTTATTGTTCGAGACCAATATGTATTCATGAGAAAAATAAAAATAATAAATGGCCCAAAATTATACGGCCTTGGACAGGCAATAAACAAGGATTATTGTTTGACTCATACTGAAGCTATCATAACAGGATGGGTGATCATGTTGCAAGTACAAACCCATCATCATCCGACATCCTCTTTTAAAAGCTTACATTGCAAAAAATAATTCAAACTTTGGTGATTTACACAGGGTCGATCTTTCCCGATTCCAGTAAATTTTATCACAAACTACGTAGTTAACCAAGAAACTCATTTGTCCAATGGACCAGTAACATTTTTCTGGCAATCAATGTATATAATAATAGTAAAAGACATGGTACCAAAATCAAAAGTTGTCCGCAGCACTTCAGATTCTATCTGGTTTGATGACTGACCCCTGTTACAGATATTGTTCGAGTCAAACTGAATTGATCATTACTGCTGATGAGTCCAAGATTTCGTTTCTGATTGGAAAAAATCATGGTCGAATCAGCGTTAGACACCATGGTTTACGCGCAAAAATACAATGTAGCCGCTCGTGACCCGTGGAACGTCATATTTATAAATAAAGCTCACACGTTCGGTTTCAAATGACATTTAATTTCATGGTCGAATATACGTTAGACTACGGAAAAACGAAAAAACGTTCGGTTTATCTCCTAAGTATAACTTCCTAAACTTGCATATCCCAACTCCTGGGAGACCTTCAAAATATATATTCCGAGTTGATCAGAAATTTTGATATCATTACATCACAGGAGTAATCATTAAGTGATAACATTATGCAATGCATGCTGAGCACTATGAAGAAGAAAAGAAACAGCGTGAGATCAAGAGAACAAACTTTGAAGCAAAAAATATTTTCCAGAAGGGTAAGTGAGTGAAATGATGCTTAACATTGTAGAAGACCATATTTCACCCATAGCTCAATGATTATTTAAGACGAACTTGGGGTTCCAAGACTCTGTTGTTTCTAATTATATGAAAGTATTTCTGTTTAAAGCCCTACAGCTGAACCAGTTTTTCAGAAGTTCTTAAGCTAAGTTATTACCACAACTTCGACTGCAGATGAGTGAAACAAAGCTCAGTACAATGACCATTAGCTTTGATGAACTCTACCAAATGTTCTTCAAGCAAGAAGCTCATAATCTACCAGCATGCTGAGCCTCAAAGGAATAAACTCACGAGGGACAAAAGATCTGGAGGAGGAGATCGAACAAAAAACATCCATCTTATAGAAATGTATCATGGTCACCATTCCAAGAATTAATCACAAGTCAGTGTCCACAACATGCGAAATGAATTAAGGTTATTCTTAGTACCATGCCCCCAAGACAGTCAGCCATTTATAAATGCAAAGGGGAGGTAATTACAAGTTAGCTTAAAGTAACTGACGCATACCATAATTAGAAATGACTAGTACAAACTGACCATTGGTGAGATGAAGATGGGAAAGCTAGTAACCCCACTGCTTCAGTCTGAATTAAAGCTGTAATTGGAGGCAAGTGCAAAGAGAAACAACATGCACTGGAGTACTGATGAGAGGGCCAGGTTTTGCTTTTGGGCATTCACCTGGCTCTGTAAATACAGGCATTACTCCACAATTCCATGCACTATTCCATGATTCAAAACATCAGGATAATTGAGGAAAGAGAAAATAAGATGTAGAAATCAGGAATTAAGGCATTACTTTAAGTGGGCACGAAATAGCATATAAACATCAACTTCTAAACCATTCAAGTTTACTTCCATTTACAGTCAAATGAATGTTCCATGAAGTGGTCAAAACAAAGCAACGACCCCAAGCAAGACTTCTACACTCCTGAACTATGGTGCTGAAAAGCATATAAACGCCCAATATATTTTGAAAAAGTAAAACATCATGGTCAAACCTGGCAGATAACTCGATGTACACTCCACTATTCTATGCCATTTGCAAGATTTGATATTTTTAAGGTGTTTGCAGCAATCTTTAGCTACATTGGTCCCACACCTTTTAGTGAAACCAAACCTATCTTCAGCTGAACCCAATAAGGTTCGAGCCCATCATCCTCATGGTAAGCATATCTTTCGACAGTTTGAACTATTTCCTTATTCAACATTCGCCAATACTTTAAAGAAACCACTGCCGGAAGTAAGGCAATAGATTATACCACACATTTGTAGGGGAATGATGACATCATTACATCATTATGTACACCTATACCTGGGCTCAGCAGATGTGAAGACCTGTACTTAGTTCATGATTGCTGAAATTTGTGCAGGAACATACTATTAAAGGATCAAGAACCACCAAGGAGATTTTCAGCAGGCTTCAGTTTGGCCTGAGGGTAAAGTTATTTCACAGCATTAGTTACAGGTGATCAATGAGCAGGTAAAATGAAGTGTCTCAGGTAACATGCTGTTACTGCTCCGGGGATGCTTCTTTCTTTGATGCATATGAAGTTTAATCACTGACATTACCTTGCACAAAGGCGAGTGAGTGAGTGAATTTGGATTCATGTGGCAATCTTTCGTCTGGGGGTGCGGTATGACGCAGTGGTTAGTGCGTCGGCTCAGCAAACGGTCAGCCTTGGCAGTTGCGGTTCGAATCCCGCCTGGAGAGACAGGAGCAATGACACTGATGTGGTGCTGGTGTCCGTTGGTGATGTGGCTGAAAGATTCTCAAAAGCCAGGTAAAATCCCAAATTACTCACCCGCTTTGCCAATCTTTCAGTCATATCACCACTATATCACCTATACCACATCTGTTTTTGAGTTTTTGAGTAACTGTTGTACCTATGCTGGTCAAGTCTAGAGAATTTAAGGGCCAATACACTAACCACTGCACTATTTAATTACCCTTTTCAGAAGGGATGAAGAATAACAGATTCTGCTCGTTCCAAATACCTAACATATCATATTGATGGGTAGATGCCAGAAGGGGCTATATATACTTCTAATATAATAGTTGAACATATTAACAAGAATGGCAACACACCTGGTCTATTCTCTGTAATTACCTAAGCTCTACAGTTGGGACACAGATGTTTAAATATTCCATAATGGGTGAGTGATTTTGGATTTTTACATGTTTTTTAGCAGTCTTTCAACCACATCACCATGGTGTCATCAACGTCATGTCAGTGTGGGGCTCCAATCTCCGGGTTGAACGAGAGGTACCTGGGCGGGACTCGAACCATGACTGCAAAGGCTGGCAGATCGCTGGACGGCCAGGCTAACCAATGCACCATCTCATGCACCAAATTTTCCATAAAGGGGCTATCATATGCATATGATTGCTGATGTATTTTCTGTCAGAAAAAGCAATGTGAAAGTACTCCAGTTTTTCATTTCTAAACAAAAGTCCCTTTTGACATGTACCCACTGCGTATGTGCTATTTTTTCCCATGAAATTTGATATTTAATCAAATAATGTATTTGAATTGTCTGACAAATTACACCTTTGCAATAACATTTACATTTGTTTTCATTCAGTAGTAAAGGCTCAGGGCTCTTATAATAAGTACTTTATTTCAATCTCAAGCAATAATACTAAAATACTAAAATATTAGTCTATGAAATATTTAATTATATTTGTTGTGTATGTTCCTTCAAGAAAATGATTCTGTACAATTTCAATCTGTTTAAATTTGTGGAATTGCCAAGGCCAGACTTCCTTATCTTGAGCTAGACAAACAAAGGCCGCTATAAAAATTCACAGACATGAAGCAGGACTAGATGCTTTCTAAAATCTAAGTCTGTGAAATATCACATATGATTCATATGGCTCCAAGTAGTTTAAATAATTCTGATTTAATCTTCAGGATTTAATGACAACTGGATGAGCACGAGATGTCAACCACATAAAATCTATCATTTCATGCAATCCCTTGTGGACTTATACCACTAATGTCCTTGAAAAATACATTTCATACACAGAAATCAAATATTATAGACCCAAGACTGAAATGATATTAAACTGCAACTAGGGATTCCAAAATAACTCACACATCTTTTTGGTATTCTCAGCAGCTCCGTTTCACAGTCACATGCCCTTTGTCAATTCAGGCTGCAGCATGTAATTGCAATGCATTGTCTATCAGCATTAACAATTAAAGACTTAGAAAACATTGGTGAGGACAATAAACTTGTAAACTAAGGGAAGAGTCTGATACCTTCGGGTCCTGAGCAGACAGTGTGTCTCCAACTGGTGAATAAAACCCTTATCTACATTTCATACTGGCCTGAGTTAACCACTAGATTGCACTGTCTCATGCAACCACTTCCCACAGGTTAGCCAGGAGAGGAGAATTTGTGAAAAGGGCAATAAATGGAAGGTCCTACAATTCGTAGTCAGAAGACACATATGCGTGTATGGGTGGTAGTCTAGTATGGGTGGGTGCATTGGCATTGTAGTAGCATTTCAAAAGATGAGGGGTTTAGATGGAAGGAATTGTTGAAAATTGTTGAAAGGGTTTTACAAACATACTAACTTACCCCTTTTTTATTATCACTTTTGATAAATGTAAAATGATAGCAAACTATAGGCCACTTGTGACAACACTCATCACTGCCACATATTCTGACACAACATTCTTCCATAGAATATCACCAGAAAGGCTAAACCCTTGTGAACAAGTAATTTGTAATTTTACATAGCTTTCAGCAATCTTTCAGTCATATTGCCACTGTGTCACCTACATTACTTCGGTGTCAGGACTGAATCTCAGGACAGAAAAAGAGATGCCTGGCCTTGGCAGGATTCAAACCCACAACTGCCAACATGTTAATCACTGCAATACCCCAGGCCCCTTAAATCCTTGCAGGGCTGATCCTTGATATATTTTGTTCAAGTAAGACAGTGAGTGAGTGAAATAGATTTTTACATCGCAGGGGGCAATATTTCAGCCATAGCACAAGGGACAACACAGGATCGATAGTAAGAAAGAGAAAGCAAAAGAACCTCATTTTAGACGGCTCTTACGGCAAGCATGAGGATACTGGGGTCCTTTTCTTTCTGGTGTTAGAGCGACACCCGCCGGTAAAAAACCCACAGGGTTCAAGTAAGACAGCATGAGGCCATATTCATCAGTCTCTGTGATAATAAAGAATGTAAAGCCAATACATGTGACTGGAGTCTGTATATATTGCTCGGGAAAGAGGGAGGAAGAAGCTCTTCATGCATTTCTGAATAAAATCAGCACTGCAGCACGGATCTAAGTCTACTGTTACACTGCGCTGATCCATATACATGAACATTCATTCATTCACAAAGACAATGTTAAAAACATGAAGACCATTACATTGCCCCCTTGCGAGCAGAATGGAAAGTGGTGGAAAAAAATTTGCATTCTTGACAGGAAGCGATGCATGAGGAATCTGCAAATCTGTTTGCCACAAGACTCTTGTCAAACTTTGGGGATAATTCCAGAAACATTTTTGAGATGAAGATTTTGACAGAAACAAATCTTATCCTGATTAGAAATACTGGAACTTCTAAGATCTTAATCAAGATTGGATACAGAGGATGCTAATATGCTTGTCAAAACTTCAGATTTTTCAGATTCTTCAAGTTTTGATCATCCTTCCTGTTTCCATGTCTGTCTCATATTGATGCCTATCATGGTCTCGGAGCTTTGAGATGCCATCTCCGAAATTTAGGATTTTGATCATTTCAGAATGTCCTGTTGCTTCATCTCACCATGAAAGCATGCAACAGCCTTGTGCAGAAGCTGGGAGATGTACACACAATCAACTACTTTATATCAAAATAGTGACAAAAGGACGATTTTATCATTTCATTGTTTAATTAATTGTTTGATTTATTTGTTAACTTATTAAGTTCATTTGATGAAAGAAATAAACTTAATACTGACAATAATGAGGAGGTTTAATATTTTCTTTCAAACATGCCAATCTCCCAAACAAAGAATTTATTGCAGGTTGAAATATGCTTGTATGAAGCTGGATGATTTGTTTAAGAAAAACCTGTTGGCTACAATTGCCACCTTTTGACCACAATGAGTACATGGATTAACATCACAATGCTAAGTGGATTGAAGACAGATGCATAATGAAACAACATAACCTCAACATTGCATTAACACGGTCGATGACTTGAGAAATTGTCAACCCCTTAGAGCAACATCATTTTCAGGTAATCAAAAGTTATAAATTGAAGTTATAATGATTGGTAACTCAACCTCAATTTTGATGATCCTAATCATATCACAAACACAACTGAAAGCATTAATGTGAACATGTATAGCTCTTCATCAACCATTATATTTCGATTTCCTGTCCAAGTTTCCTACAAGATTACCACTGGTGCACAGCTTTGGATCAAATCCATTTCATTAATTTGCTTGAAAATCATTAACAATGCAAAGAATTAGTAGAGATACTCTTTCAAATATCTAATTAGAAGCAAAGAGCAGACCAAGAATACTAATCCTTATTGAGCTAGGCATTATAAATGATTAACAACTCCCAGGTGATTATGAGCAATAACACACAATAATACAGGGATTAATTATGCAAGATATCTAAACAAAGGAAACAATGGGGTCTCAAAATGTAATTCAGGTCTGACAAGCAGTGAATAAAACTTTTTAAAATGTCCAAAAGTGTCCACAAATAAAATACTGAACCATAACGGAGAACGTTTTAAAACATGAATTCTGCATCTCAGGCTTTCACAGTTAGTTTTCTTAATACATTTCTTGATAATGTCTGTTTCAAACCATTGAGGCAAAATGCACTGAAATCTTTGTACTACATACATCAAAGTTCAAAACTAGCTGACATAATTATCATTCCAGTATACATTTAAGGCTCAGTTTTTCTTACAAAGTGAATCATTAGACACATGTTTGAACCTGAAGGTTGCTAATGATTTCTCCAGATTTTTTTTTATTCATCTGCACGAACATTATCCAATGATAATTATTGCAATCAACTCATAATATGGATTTAGTATTCAATAGTGACAGTATGTTTACAAAAAAAGAGAAAATTCATGTCACTTACTTTCCATAAAGTACAATTATGTTGGTCAGAAAGATCCTCTTTCGTGGCTGAAACCATTTGCAGTCAGAGCACAGTAAAGCATGTTATGTGGTTGTCACCATTACAGATGTAAACACAAGACTCCCTTGATTTACACAGGGCATAATTCTACTGAGCCTAGATCAATAGTTCACTGTGCTGTAACCATGGTAGTGTAAGATAACTGCCATCAATTTCTGTTTAAATATTCAGCTCATTTCACTACTTTAGGGCCAATTACTATCGAAAACAGATTTCATTAAGTCTACGTTGTTATCTCGAGCTTGGAAATCCATTTAGTAAATCTTCCATTTTTTAAAATACATTGAAGTAGCCTTGAAAGCGGTCTCTCATCTAAGGGGGATAACCACAACTGGACCTCAAGGGATTAGTCCTGTCAAGGGATTTGTTATCTAAATGGTTTTTTTCTAATCTTGTGTCATGTTTTCCAACACAGCTGTAAAATAATGGAATAGATAGGCCAGTCTCATTACTGATTAGATCTATGCTATGTTGGAAGCAAGACCACAGTATTACTTCATCTCAATACTACTTTCTGTACAACACATTTTATAGAGAACAAAATCCCAAGTCCATTAAAGGTTCAAATATCAGGAAACTTTATATGTGTAATCTTGTCACCATAAAAGAAAAGCACTACTCAAAGTAAAAGGTATATGAAACAGCGACTGCGAGATCCGTTTCATCCTTAATATAATAATCAATCATTTTTAAACAATGTAATCATAAGTAATAATCAAAGTTATTCCATATGAAACTGGGTTGAGAACATTTTCACCCGTGGACATTAGCCTATTATCTTTTGAAATGTATTCGATGAACTTAATCCAAATTAAATGTATGAAATATAATAAACTTATTTGCATTTTCCTTTAAGTCAGTTAGGAGTTGGGAATTCTGAATGTGGTGAGTGAAATGATGTTTAATGTCACTGTGAGATATGGAGGAATGAGCATCTACTAAGAAAATAATTACCAATACCCAAATTTTATCCAGAATAGCTGTCATGTCTTCAAATGCTTGATTACATAGAAAGCAACATTTCAGCCATACCCAGTCAGTTTAATACCCAATGTGGCACAATAGATGACATAAAGGGACATGATCAAAGTTGCATCTCTAATACCGAACAAAAACTAAAAAACAATTCAATTATCAATTAAAGAACGGCAAAATCCTAATGAAAATAATGGACGGTTAACTACATTGTATTCACCGAAAAGTTTACTTACTCGAACTCGAGAATTAATTTCAAATGTTTCCCATTTTGGTGACGTCATCGTTTTATGGGTTATAGCTAAAATGGTGACAAGCCAAAATGGTGACACGCCAAACTTTGCGAAAATCTCCAGACAACTCAATGTAATGATTGATGGATATATATATCTTCTGTTATCACCGTTGTGTCCGAAAAGTGTCACCATATATCTATCCCCATTTCGTTTAATTGTGACCGTTATATTCCAATCACATGTCACCGTTATGGCGTATCACCATCTTAACCAGTTCCATATTTGCTTACATTCCTCCATATGCAATGTGCAATCTATTTTTAGTATTGGACGAAGACAGAGAATCCCTTTTCTTTATCGCCTCAATTAGTGCGAAATCTTTGCCTAAAAAAATTGGAAAAAATACAACGCGGTATTATATTACTGGATCAAAAGAAAGACAAACTCTGAACATAGAATGGCGTACCTGCATCTTTGATCATGTTCCTTTAATATTTATGCATTTATGCCTACAGCCTCATCTTCATTGTCATGTCAAAGGACCTCATGTATAACCTTTGACATGACAAGAAAAATGTGGTTATAGGTGCATGTGCATAAATACTACGACTTATCCACGTAGAGTTTACGTCATCCGGATATAAATGTACGTGTGTGGTTGACGCAGATAGACCTGGAATCAACTGGATGTGCACACAAATCATGTTTTTTCAGAAATAACACATTTATTCAATCAACATAGGAGATGGGTTTCGAGAGGCGAAGTTTGATATATAGTTCGACCCCCTCAGTAGTTTCATCCCAAACAATTCTGCCACTTATGGATTACTAGACTGACATGTTGACCATCATGAAATCAGACACACCAAATTGTGATCTGACCAAGTTTAGAGTCTATGTCTGGTCTCCTTCAAATCATAGATGACTGGATTATATCTGCATTATGTAGAATCTATGTCTACTTGGCTGAATCACTTTACTTCAGTCCCTTTCTCTCACCAATCCAGCCTCACCTTTTGATTACCATCTTGCAGTTCCGATGATCTGAGGTCAGAAATGGGAAATTGTTGTAAATAATAAATAGAGCTGGCACTGCAGCAGTGACGAGGATGGTAACAACAGCCAAGTGATCAATACATGTATGCTTCTGATTGACTTATCTTTATGTAAAACTAACAGTGAGTGAGCGATTTGGGGTTTACAAGGTTTTTGGCAATCTTTCAATCACATCACCATGGCCTCACCAACATCACATCAGTGTCGAGGCTCCTGTCTCTTGGTGCTGACAGAGAGGTGCCTTGGCAGGACTCGAACCACAACCACCAAGGTTGGTAGATTGCTGGGCTGATGCACTAACCACTGCACCATCTAGTCTGTCATCCAGACCCTAAAGTTTTATTCTAACAAAGACAAGCCCACAGTCTAGATATTTTCTCAGTCTAGATAGCTGCAGCTTCTGGCTGTCTCTCTGGGATCTTATTTTATTACAAATGAATATTGTTTTAATTTAATTTTTTTTTTAAATAGAAATTTTAATCTTTCTTCAGAGACTATATTTTAGTCTATGTGCTATCCTACACCCCATCCAATAAGTGGATTGAAGAAGCTTCAGTCATATTGCAATCATATGTCCATAGACACTTGATTTCAGGACGAGTGCCTGCATTAGTTTTTCATTTTGAGTAAGGAATGCATAGCTTAGAAATATGAACAGACATGCGTACAGTACATACAAATCAAATGATGTTGGATTTAACATGTCTCTTGACAATCCTTCAGCCATATTGCCACAGTGTCACCAACATCAAGTCAGTGTCAAGGGTCAATCAGAAGCTTTGGACTGAAAGAGAGGTACGCAGGTGGGATTTGAACCCACAACCATTAAGGCTGGCAGATTACTAGGCCGACAGACTAACCACGGCACCATCCCTCGCCCTCAAGTCTGAACTGAAGAAGATGAACGATAGCCAACAGATGTTGCCAAAGTGGCAATACTTCAGAGAAACACCTCTTCTTCGGTCAGACTCCCAATCAATCTGCGACGATGTACCAAAAGAAACTAGGCATGAAAATCAAAGTATTCACCCATTATGTCCTGTATTGTTATTGATATTTTCAATATTTGATGCTGCCAGCATCTACACTGAAGAGCTGAATTTCATTTGCTGAGAATATTGTTATAATTATAATTAAAATTAATGATCTGGACTTTCAAAAAATCCTATATTTCGTCCTATATGCTGAAAGGACAAGAAGAATGGTCAATGACTTTAGCAACATTGATAACATCACACATAATAATTTTGTAGATACGTTATCATATGTGCATAATCCCAGTGTCATAGTTGATATACTGTTGTGAAGTGACGCATAGAACCTCTTATAATGAATGCACGGTTCCATTTCCTCAGATGCATGTTTTGTGTCACAACTTTATTGATTTTGAAAATAATTCACATAAATATTTCAAACTGAAAACTGCAAGCTACATAATTATCCAATTAACATTGCAGCAAACATCAGGTAAAATAAATGTGTACCAGTTGCTACCTTTATTGCTTGAGAATAACATCATAAACATGACATTTAGAATATTCAGATGCATTAAATTAATAAATTATTAGTTGAAATTAATTTTTTTTTAAAATAAAATTTAATGTTCATAGTCAATAATTAAAATACCCTGATAACATACTCAGATAACGCTAATGCAAACTTCTCAGATCAACGAACATGGAAAATGCAAACACTCGCATCAAAAGGGCATAGATCTGACATGACGTCACGTTGTTAAAAAAGTCTTTGTAATTATGCAGCATGACAAGGTGACATGAAATATATGATTCTATCTCGGTGTCTAAGGAACAATGTCAAGATATATTGCTTCTTGTCATGTGACGCCCTTTCCTGAGTGATAACTTCATCACCAAGTCCAAGGCAATATCCTTTGTTTTAGCTTCCAATGTCTTTTTGCCAAATTTGAAAATTTATCTTCTTGAATTGATTTATTAATGCTTCAAATTGGTTTTCTCTGTTCGCAGGAACCAAGAATTTTTTTAATCACTTTGGCTGAAATGAGGCCAAATGTTCAAATACAAGACAAACAACAACAGTCACCAAACAACAATTTTCAATGGTTATATGTATGTAGGTCACAGATCCTCTCAATTCTGTGGGTGACTGTTTCTTTCTAAATTTCATATTCAACATTCATCTAAGCTGTCTTTCAGCTATTTCAGTATGAGCAAGTAGGTGATTTTGGATCTAACATGGTTTTCAGCAATCTTTCAGCTGTTTCACCATGGTGTCACCTTCATCATCTTAATGTCAGGATTGAACTTATGGGCTGAAAGAGGGGAACCCAGGCGGCATTCAAACCATATCAACAATACATCAAGGCTGAATTTCTGCTGGAGTCTTCATAATAGGGCTAGATAAACCCATTTTATTGTCAGATATGTACAATCTGATTCAGCCAAAATTAAGTATAAGCTTGATAGTATGGCAAGCACGAAATATACAGCCATATATTAAAACTACAGGGCCTCCGAAAGAAATTTTATCAGGGGTTACAAATTTTATTTCAGGACCCCTCCTCTTCTTGAACGTCATCCTGTTTTTATTCGATGGCTCCCCACCCTCCATCACCTAAACATTCGCACACCCTCCCCTCTCATAGGTATTATTATATATTCTAGAATATGGACTCCATCCACAACTTCTCCAAAATACTCCAGGATGATATAATTATAAAACTAAACCTGAGGGCAACAACAACAGACCAACATTTATGAACCAGGACAAGAAATCCGGAAGAAGCAACATGAAATCAGTATACAATTTTGTAACTTTTGTGGATTTCAGTGACTCTTCATTACCACAATCACAATAAATTTTTAAGCTAAATGCAATGAAAGTAACCCAGTGACTATTTGATATGAGCAGGCTTTATCCCTATAAATGAAATAGTTGGATATACAACTAACTCACACTTTCAACTTTATGCCAGTGACTGTGGACTTTGGTTTAACAATGAATTACTCATTTGAGATATTGATTTGTATTTCAATGTGCCTTTTAGTGATCTTTCAACTGAACTATCATAATCGCCCAACTCTAGGCTGTATGAAATTAAGCTCCGAAATTCAGCAGACTACAATCAGGATCCAAAGGTCTACAAACCATTTGTATCACAATGCTGGCACTGTTGCAATTATCCTGTACCTCGACTTTTGTCAAAAGTCGTCTAAGGATGAACATTGCTTGAAGATTTGTAAAGCGAGAGAGAGCAGGAGAAAATGTTGCTCCTCTAGGAATAAATATTTTCTAGCTGTACCTGAGACAGGCCAAGCAGAGATCACATCACAGAGTAAGGCTAAGTAATGTATACCTTGCTTCAGTTTCTTGACAAAAGTCTGGGCTGTACCAAGAGTTGATCATATGATGATCATGGTGGCCGAGTGGATAAAGGCGCTGCGCTTAGAAGCGTAGGGTCCCGAGTTCGATCCCCACCTAAGCGGCGGGCTCATTTGTGCCTTGGGACTAACTTAAGTGAGGGTCCTTTCAGTGATTCGCTTCCCCCCGTGTACAGTACACATCCCTGTGCACGTAAAAGAACCCACTAATCCGTTGGTAAATGACCATATAGTG
This sequence comes from Diodora aspera, assembly GCA_031471655.1. Classification (NCBI taxonomy): domain Eukaryota; kingdom Metazoa; phylum Mollusca; class Gastropoda; order Lepetellida; family Fissurellidae; genus Diodora; species Diodora aspera. The sequence goes on from JAUELE010073212.1 coordinate 18,893, forward strand.
GAAACATTAACACACGCATACACCACAGTCCACCCAGCTGTTAAGTGGGTACCCATAAGGACGAGATAGTGTCTGTGAAAATTACCTCGGTGCGCCTAACAGGCAGCAAGAGCTCCGTATAAGTGTCGCGACCGTATAAGTGTGGTTACGGAAGTCGTTTGACCGGGGAACACAGAGGGCCTTGAGCATACTATGCAGCGTGGAGATGTGCACTTTATAAGCTGCTTATAATAATAAGAGAATCACAAGTTATATAACCACTGCACAATACAGAAATTCATAAACGACAAGGTAAGCATTTGCACTGGAAACGTATCACTTTCTATCACTGAAATCCAGGGCATTTATGTCTCTGCCAAAGGCTCCCTCAAATACCCTGGATTCACATCTATTCATGATAGTTGTTTTGTGTGTATGGAAAGTCCAAATCTGCTAACGACAAACAACCTTGGAATGAAATGTCACATTGACTGCATTAGAGGTATTAGCAAGAGAAGTAACTCTTGATAAACGTAAACTCATAACGTCTTTACTTTGCAAAGTGTTAGGGAAAACATGCAACATGATTCGACACAAGTTTTCGCTGTGGAAGACTCACTGATTGGTCAAAACACTGACCTGGAGACGATCATTCAAAATAGGAGTGAATCCAGGGCATCTCAGGAAGCCATTGGCCCTGGATTTCGAAGATGATCACTTTCCTAAGTTTTTCCTAGTACTTCCCAACCTTTTAAGCAAATATTTGTCAATTGAGATCATCATTATAATCTGTTGGGGTAGGCCTAGGTCTCGCATTTATCTTCAGTCAAAATCAGCTTTTGATCCTAGTCAGGCAAACATATGTCGTACTTCTACACTGAAGACGCAAGAATATAACTATAATCCCCCTTGATTGGTTAAAAGACCTTATTGGTCTTAGCCTTAGCAACTTGACACAGATAAACCAGAGTTGTCTACTCCTGAAAGCCACAACACTGATGTCATTTCAAACCAACAATGATAGAACTTTCAACCTGACATGGCTCGGAGATTTGGGGGTTTTACATGGTTTTTGTCAATCTTTCAGCCACATAACTACGGTCTCACCAACATCACGTCGGTGTTGGGGCTCCTGGCTCTCCGGGCTGAAAGAGAGGTGCACGGGCGGGACTCAAACCACAACTGTCAAAGCAGACAGATTGCTGGGCCGACGCGCTAACCACTGTGACATCCTCAACCTAACATGGAATGGTACAGCAGAGACAGAAATTACAGACTGGAAACCACACGACACAAAACTTGTATGAAGAAGAACAAAAACTGTTCACTGAACAAAATGAATGAGTAAAATGTAATTCATCGTCCGTCCAAAAATATCAGTAACGAGTATTAAGTAACGATTATCCATAAAAGATCGACAAGAATCTGGTTTTCTAATTGTTGTCATCGCTATGTTTCTTCTGACCTCCACAACGGGCATCCGCATTTCATGCTAACTCTGGTAACATCATCTCATGTTTTAATCTGTTAATCTTTCTTATTTATTACCTGAAAACAAATCTTGGTTAACCCAGTGCTAATTATCAACCAGTGACACATTCCTCAACATTCAGCTTCAAATAACCACATCATCTGGATGAATCGGGACTACACAAAACGGGAAATATTCAGCTCACAAAATAGTGAGTGTTACACGGTTGCTAGGCTTGGAATGTGAAACAGATGCTGTCGTCAGATGGCTTTGTCGTTAGTCTACTTCTGATTCAGGAGATGACAGGAGTGAGTGAGTGATTTTGGATTTTGGTTTTTGGCACTGTTTCAGCCACAGTGTTAGTCCGGGTTGAAAGAGAGGTACCCAGGCGGGACTCGAACCATGATTGCCAAGGCTGGCACATCACTGGGCCGATACACTAACCACTGCACCATCCAGAGCTCCCCACGATGACAGGAAAAAAACACAATCTCATTCCAAATGACAAAATATACCTACCTTTATGTTCCATCCACTGCATTCACATATAACGTACATGAGCGATTGTGTTTGTTTGTTGTTTGTCATTTCATGTTTGTATACACACAGGTTTGACAAGAACAAGTCTATATGGCTGTGAACACCCACTCTTGAAAAAGATATATACGACACCCACAAAGTTCTAATTCTAACGCTGGAAAAACAAGGGGAGGTAACTACACAAACACAGTACTCACATTCGTCTCTGAACTTTGGTTCTGTGTTGGGTCCGACTCGTGCCATGGTTCGTATCAACTCCACATGGACAGCGTGTTGGTCTCTGTAGACAGGGTCGTCGAAGAACGTCTGTAACTGCATGTACACTCGGTCCAAAACCTGAAAGTGACATATTTAAAAAACTGAATGGGTTTAGTAAGAGTGGGGGAGAGTGAGAGAGGGACTAAATGAGTTCAGTTGCAAGCGAAACTTGAATCATTACTAACTTTATTAAAAGTATACAAAACAAAAGTTTGCCCACACAGCCACTGGATCTACAACAATCAAGGCCTAAAGATTACTTGGCAGCCACAACAAATATGATCGTTTATAATTGAGAAATAATTGGGTATGAAGGAGTGAATGATACTTTTTAACTTTTATGACAGTTAGTTTTGCTCTTATTTGTGTCTTTCATGATTCGTTTGAAAACAGCCAGTGAGTGATTTGGGGTTTTACATGTTTTCCAGCAATCTTTCAGCCACATCATCAAGGGTTGCAGTCAGGGCTCCTGTCTTTCCGGGCTGAAAAAGAGGTGCCTGGGCGGGACTCGAACCGCAACCGCCAAGGCTGGCAGATTGCTGGGTCAAATCAATAACCACTGCGCCCCTGTTTGAAAACAGATTCTCTGTCTTCAATGAAAAGCCACAACAGTAAGATATTCTGTACTTACTTCCCTTGTCGCAATATATGACCACAGTGCTCAACCTGTTTTTTGTTACATTTCCAGGTGGGTCGTGGCACAACAATCATCTCAAGGCGGCGTTTTGACCAATCAGTAAAGCTTCCATAGCGAAAGCTTGCATCCAGCAATGTTCTGGGCAAATGTATCTACTGACAGTACTCAAATATTAACTCAAATCGTTTGGTAGCAAGTCCTTCGGATTACTTTACCATACGACGTCAAAGCTGCCAACTCTTTCCTCTCTTTCAAGTCTAGGCTCAAAACACATTTTTGTTTTCTCACCTATCAACTTTTGTTATGCGTTCTTCCAGCACTGCACTTCATGTTTTTATTGTAGCACTTTGAGCATGCTGCCGCATGGACCAGACACAATACAAGTGTATATATTATTATTATTATGTGGCGTGTCTCTCCCAACACTCGGCGAATTAAAGAAGTTATGTGTTAAAATTTATCAAGGGTTACTTCTCGTGCAGTGAATGCGACATTTCATTGGTTGTCTATATTAAGCCGACTTGGACTTTCCATACACACAAAATTACCATGGCGAATAGGAGTACATCCAGGGTATATGGAGGATGTTGGCGAAGTCATTATGCACTGGATTTCGAGGATGGGTTGTGGCAAGATTGTTACATAAGCCATGGCCAGTTAACGTTTTGTCGTTTATTATGACACTTTTGACTGAATTTGTATTGAAAGTATGACTTTGATAGGAAATACCATTTAATGCTTCATGGGGACTTTGCACTGTTGACAAGAAATCGTCCAGTGGCTGTTGTGTGCTGCCAACTTTGGCAAGGGATTTTTGCGTGTGAACAAGTTTGTCACTTATAGAGCAATCATGTGCGCATTTAAAGACAATTTATTCTAAGTTTGGCAAGCCATTTTTAAGGAATACATTTGATTGGAAAGGGGGTTGTCACACTCTTCAGTAACGTGGAAGGGGTAAGCTGGGAAAGAGGACTGCTGCTCTAAGATGGCACTAAGGGAGGTAACTCCATACTTACTTCTCTTATCGCTATATGCTCTAAGATGGAACCAAGGGAGGGAATTGTGGACAAGCGGACTGAGCTGTAATAGGAAGAGTCATAAATTAATGATACATGTCAAATGACTGACTGCAAAAAAAATATTTCAGTAATGTTTAAGCTATATCTTGAAGTGCCCACACTGGGGTGAACACTGGTGACCAGATCAGTTCAACACTGTTTACCTTTATTCAGTCATTTTCCAAGACTCTAAATTTATAAATTGCTCATATATATATAAATGTACAGTCGAACCTCGTTAATCCGAACCCTTTCATCTTTCTTTAATTCGTTCGGTTTATCGAAATTCTGGATTGCCGAATTCTGGGCATTATCTGGATATCACCAGACGACAACCTAATCCTTTACAGTTCAGCCGTTGCTGTAAGAAAATATCATCAGCCTGTTGCAACAGTGTCTTTCTCGGTAGTAAAACAGTAATTAGTAAAACAAACGAATAAGTAACAACACAGTGATGGCTTCTTGCCTTATCTAATTAAGCAGTGTCATTAAAGAAAGCAAAGGTATTAAGGCACACATTTATAATGGTCAACAAGTAATTGGTAGGTCTCGGAAGAGCGTTCGGAATACAGAGAAAAATATCGTTGGAACCGTCTGGTTTCAGAAACTGAGTCATATGTTTTATCGGAGAATTTTATACAGTAGAAAAAACATTGCACATGAATAGCGTTCGGAATTCGAGACTTCCAGATTATCGACGTACGGATTACCAAGACTCGACTGTAAATGAAGAGACATATTATTTTCCCTCAGTCTTTATATCTCTTGATTGGTTCATACTTTATGATTTTGCTTGTATCACAGAAAGCAGAGGCAGCCCAAGCAAATCTGACCGTCATGATACAAGATGCTCACTTTGCTACGCCTAGACTCAGGGATAGCCTTTTCTAAATTCAGTCCATTCAGCAAGCTTTTTCAAACACAACATGATTTTCCATGAGAATAAATTATTCACAAAATATGAAGTAAAATTTAATGTAAAATGAGCTGACGGTCATTAGTTTACTTATCCTTGTGTTACATCTCGGAATAAAACTTAATCGAAATATCATAAATATTTTGAATCACTTACATTTCTGGATCATTGGCAAGCGTGACTAGAGCTGGAACCACTCGCGTGGAAATCAAAGAGTCGTTCAGATTCTGAATCAGATGCTGGAAACAAAACACATAATTTCAGAGGCGTGAGGCTGTGTTCTTGGGTGTTTTCATTCCATGGACATTTTTTCAGCATAAAATAAACTCCCTCCATATAACCAGTTGTGTGGTGAGTACCAGGCAGGAAGAATCAGTAACCCACTTCACTCATTGATCATGGACAGAAGTGAGTGACTTGGGGTTTTACTTGGTTTTCGGCAATCTTTCAGCCACATCACCACGTCCACACCAACTCCACATTGGTGTCAGGGCTCCTGGGTCTCCAGGCTGAAAGAGAGACGCCCAGTCGGGACTCGAACCACAACCACCAAGGCTGGCAGATTGCTGGGCTGACGCGCTAACCACTGCGCCATCCCGTGCCCTCCATGGACAGAAGGGGCCGTTGTTACTGAGGTACTAACTCCAAGATGACTTTACTCATAAATTCCCTCAACCAGCCAGGTGCATGATGGACAGCGAATTTCGAAGAATGGTATTCCAAATATGGATCGAGAAGATTACCTCAAAGAGAGTGGCAGCTGTTCCTCTGACTAGCGCGGACGTGTGAACTACCCCGGACCACAACACCGTCAACAAGAGCTCATGGTTACTCTCCTCCACACTGCAACAGACACAAAATAATATGTGTAAAAAGAGTGGTCAACACAGATGTATCAGATTTCTGGTTCTTCATATTTCACACTGGAACAGGCACAAATATGTGAAGAGAATGGTTCTTCCAGTGATTTACCGGACGCAGGATTTCCCGTCCAGTATCCCAATTTTGCAACTGAGGACCCCA
>JAUELE010073213.1:0-15311 GCA_031471655.1 Diodora aspera
GATCAACTATGGCATAAATACGTAAGGGAAAATAATTGAAATCATTTGGTATACTTTCTTTTGGACGTCAGTATAGTGAAATTACGTAGATGTCTTTTGTTATTTCCAGAAGTTATATACTAATATATATATATATATATATCTTATCATTATTTGTGCTGATATGTTATTCTTGATGACGCATTTTCTCTTGCCACATGATAATTGATAAAATAAATCGTTTGTAATCCCATAATATTGTTGTTGGGTTAGTGGGAGCAACAAAGGTCCCAGGCTACAGAGCTTAGTACAAACAGAAAAGGTATTGGACAGCGCCAAGTCATAACGGCACCGAGATGAAATGGTTTTTACCATTCTGATTGACGTGTGAGTATGCCGAGCTGCCGACGATGTAGTTGCGATGTTACAGTACCTGTAGCCGCCTTGTTGTCGCCGTTCTACCCTGTAAGACATTGGTCTTTGAAGGGAAAGTTCAACACGTTCAGACTGTCGGACTAAAGTGGTGGAAAATTGTCTTACTATAGCGTCTCTTCACGCCTCTTTCGGTGGTAGCAAGTATCTGCATAGTAGTGAACTTGGTCTTTGAACACGATATAAAGCACGTTCTTTTGTCAGTCCGTCTTATTGGAGTACATGTAATTAGTTTTTTTCATGAAAAGAACCCAATTTTAGTTGTTCTAAATGCGAAAGGCCAGAGTCGGTTATGTTCGCTAGACTTCATAATGGATTCAGTCAAATTAAACCACACACTGGTCTAAGTGTAGCCCGTTTATCTTCTTTTAATCTCTCTTTGAATTATCTCCTCTATATGAGCCTGCTACAGTATTATGGCCGAACACACGCACCGTGCTATAAACGTTAACTCAATGCACGTTTTGCGAAAAGATGAAGAAATTCACAAAAGCAAAACTAATCGAATTATTGCTACCAATATTTGAAACAATATCAATAGTTTAAAGAGGCTTGCATTATGAGTTGCATACATACATTTAATTAACAAATTCGCATCTGCGTTTTTTAATGAAGCAAAATGTTCGTATTTCGTGTACTGTCTGCACGTGTCTAACTTGTTGGAATGCAATGCTGTTCACGTCTAGTCCTAGCTTTAGCAATTGACAAGTTGTCAGCTGGGTGAAATATTAAAGGTCTATACATGACAATGTACTTCTTACCACAGAGATAACGTAAGTGGTATTGCCCTGGGCGCCATTACATCTTCGAACATGAACGTGCAAAATATATATATTCAGGTGTATATTTTTGTAAACACTTTAACATTCAGCGATGCACATCAAAGTAATGAAGCTTATGTTTGATTACTGTTTCACAATCATCTTTCTTTTCAAAATATAAATCAATCAAAATAACTTTTCATACTGAACGCCATTGATGCAAAGTATTTACTCATTTGACAATTATATATGGACCCATGGATTATTATTTATCATTATTTATAGGTAACAATGTTAATGTGACTAGGCGTTTACTAAATGTATACATCTAGTGCTGCTAAGTTATCTGACATTTACACTCAGGGAAAGCTGAAATGATTTTTTAAAATGGTAACACCTACATTAGAAGACATTATTGACTCAAACGTTAATTTAACAAACGTAAACGTTGCTGTTGACAATATTCATATACTAGTATAATATAAACTATTAAGCCTTTTTTCATTAAAATAGATTAACATATCTGAGTTGTACTCTCATAATATCCGTAACTCAATGCAGACCTCTTCTGGCTTTGGAAGATGTATAGAGCCCTAACACGCAGTCTAGCTGATGACGTCCTGAATAGTGCATGACTAAAACGAGAAGTTGCTGAAGCTAGTCTCTAGAAAGACTTTTTCTGGAAAATAAATACATGTAGAATCACATTTATCAATAGGTCCACATCATGAAGTGGTGAAAGAGAAATAGGCAACACCTTATAGATTTATTTACAAATTAGATGAAAGAAAAAATGATACATTTATCCTCGAATTACAAGAAATCCACCTCTTTCAGGTAAGTGACACGTGCTTGATGTGGCATCTCAGCTATAGATGAAAGGCAATCGTCTCCTGTGTTTCACCTGTTCCAAGGTGTTCGACGTCTACATGGGAAAGAGGCCAACAATATAAATCAATAGCCTTCAGTCTTTGATGTAAACAGTCATAATGGCGTGTCGCACGATTTAATGTAACTCATCCGTCAGTAGTCCGTTTTTTCACTGTCTACCTGAACCGATAGGTAACTTTATGACTACTTTATGACCTTATCTTGACGTTTCTAGAACAAGATTCGTTCCCTCGGCTGTCGATGGTGAACTAACCTATGCTCTGTGATTAACAATATGTACATTAGTGGAAAATATAATTATAATTACTTTTTACTTGCAGAATTACCTTGGGGCGATACGTGTATATGCATGTGTACGTCTTGAGTTGTCCAATATTTCCAACATATCCTAAACTTAAAAACTCCTTTGAAGTCAAAGTCCTCTGCATTACTTGATGTAAGCGGGACATGCAGTTATTGAAACACAGTGAAAACAGATGTATATAGATAGTAACGTCTGCGGAACTATGTGAACGACTTTCGAGTATACATGACCTGAAATGGTACTTTGCTCACTTGGTGCGTACCTTGGTTGTCCCTAAATCAACCTAAAACATAAACTCAACTCTTTCCTTATGTATTGCCGACGATGTTACAAATGCTGAGATCACAATTTATCAGAGCCGTCCATAGACTTACAGCCCCGTGGGGTTGCGGGGAATAGAATAGGACCCCAGTATCCTCATGATTGACGTATAAGCCGTCTAAAATGAGGATCTTTTGCTTTCTCTTTCTAATATCGATCATGTGTTGTCACTTTTCCTTGATGTGCCTCTTGGACGTCACATTGTTCTATGGCTGAAATATTGCCCCCTGCAATGTAAAAATCCATTTCACTCACTCACCATAGACTTACATGTAATCTTATAACTACACATGTATAGGTTAGTTAGTTGTAATACAGGTATGTCTTTTAATGAACACACGGAATAACATTTCTGTAAGAAATATTAAATTTGATTCTGATATTTTACTATTTTGGTTCATTACACTTCATCCTATACAGCATGAAATTGCATATACATAACCTAGATTTAGTCGACTGTGGTGCACTCAAGTCGTGGTAAACGTTGGTATATCTTCAGTTACTCTGCATTATTTTATTTGGATCTAGCCTTACAAATATTCACAAATGTGGTGTAGAACAATAGCGTTATTTAGCAATTAAGAAAAATATATCCAATCCAGCAGTAGTGACGTATAATAGATGAGGAGATTTTTAAAACGTCCCGGAGACAGCAGTTCAGAAAAGATATACTTTCAAGCGTTGTTGAATCATGCAATAGTTAAACAACGTCTCCTCTATGTTCTCAGACTTGTTACGAAGATACGAAATGTTCTTCAAATAGGAAAATACTTGGGATGGAGAAAGCGTTATGGAGCCCGTTAACAAGGTTTCTCTTCGCCATGACTATCCCAAGTGAATTAGCTGAACCTAGAGATGTCAGGGATGTTTGAAAGTTCTGAGAACTCCTCTGTGTCAGGAAAACTGACGCATACAGCGCCATCTAGATGAAGGCAAGTTATGCAACTCCGCGCTGACATCTCGCCATGCTAACTGCCATCCCTCCATGCATGTAGACTGGCAGGGTTGTCTGTGACTTCATCCCAGGCACGCAGAACCAGTGTGTTGGTGGGCTTGTTGAAGATATGTCTCTCTCCACCATCCCCGCCAACGACTGTGTCGACTTTGGAGATTACATATCATGACATGGTTACCACAGAGTACATCGCCTGTCCCCCGAATGACACGAAGACATGAGCATTTAAAGCACAAGATTATCCTCCTGGATGGAAGACAGTTCGGCCCACATGTGATATATAACAAAGATCAATTTCTCCCGACAAAGAGGCCGTCGTAGTGTCAACAAAAAATCAGCACTAAAGGATAAGGGTTACAGTGAATGTTAATTACAATGAGGAGTTAAATGGTTAGTTATATCTGGCGGTTCAACAGGAATTATAGTTCATTGGCGTGGCATAAAAACGTTCGCTTGGCATATCAGGAATTATATTTCATTGGCGTGACGTAAAACGTTCGTTTTGCATATCAGGAATTATATTTCATTGGCGTGACGTAAAAACGTTCGCTTTGCATATCAGGAATTATATTTCATTGGCGTGACATAAAAACGTTCGCTTTGCATATCAGGAATTATATTTCAATGGCGTGACATAAAAACGTTCGCTTTGCATATCAGGAATTATATTTCATTGGCGTGGCATGTAAGCGTTAGCTTTGCATATCAGTAATTATATCTCATTGGCGTGACATAAAAACGTTAGCTTTGCACATCAGGAATTATATTTCACTGGCGTGACATAAAAACGTTCGCTTTGCATATCCGGAATTATATTTCATTGGTGTGACATAAAAACGTTCTCTTTGCATATCAGGAATTATATTTCATTTGCGTGACATAAAGACGTTCGCTTTGCATATAAACACTTGAAAGTGAACTCCTAGTTGCATAATTTTCTAAACAACTAGCGGGATAATATAATATTTCTCTGTGATCCTCTCAAGATGTAGGATAAGTTATGATAATGAAGTACTTTACTTAAGTGATATGTCCAACGATGTCTAACTTCAGTCACTTATTAGATACAATGATATAGTTGTGTACATTTATGATATACAAAATCAAACAAGTTTTCTATCATATAATACGTAAGTTCATAAGCTAAATATAGTTACATATGAAATAAAGGCCTTTTTACAGCCTTTTTTACATAACAGAAAAACATATTGCCATCATATCAGTTACAATAACTCTATTTTGGTCAAAAGTACACTTGTTGCACTAAAGCCCCTGCTACAAGTCGTCAACACTTAATTAACCGGCTGACTGAGAAGGTAAACTGAGTCGGTTCTGTGACCACAACTGTCACCAGTGATTATGTGAAACATATCTTTAGGAACTGATGGTTTACGTTTTTGGTTAGGTAATGTGATGGTTCCATTAAATCTGTGCATAAACAAAATATCCATGAACTACTCAACCATGCACTTGGGTACATGTAGATATTTTCAATATCAAACAAAAATAAGAAAATATGCAAATATACATATAAATATAATTCAAATATACAAATAAACAAAAGTTTATATGTGACCTTCAAGTGTTATAATTAAGGATACGCGTGTATATCTGTATGAATATAACAACCTGGCATGGGGCACTTTTTATTCAAGCGTATTTGACATCAATTTATAGTAGAATATAACATGCAATTTTCGGAAGAAGATGCATTCAAGAAGGTCGTCCCAAAGGTTTAACTTAATGGCTATGTGCAGAGGTTCAGAATACATACACTTACAGATGGGAGGAGTTACCTGCACGATGCTGCCTTTGATTGACCTAAAGCCACTTACCTGTCGCCACACCTGTAATTACCAGAGACAGTGATGTCCCCCACAACACTCACAACATTGTGTAACTACAGGGAAAACTTGTCCTATCCCCCGAAATCCGATCTCCCCACGAGAAGCCAGGTGAAGCCGAATTAATGCAACACGAAAGAACGATTATAAGGTGTTTATTTTACAGGGTGGCACACTTCACTTCAACATATTGGAGTCGCCACTTCCAATCTTCAAACTATTAAATTATCATCTTTCAATAATAACCATTTATGACTGAACAAAAAGTAAATTAAGGTGAATTGTACTCAATATGTACGTTCATTCACATCTTACGACACGCACCTTTTAAACTCCTGTATTTCTTATCCCTCTTTAATAAGACATGTAAACACGGCGAGAGGCGGAGTGATAGTTTAGCCGATATTAGCGTGATGTTTAGTCAAATATTGACGTGTAGGTCGGCGGTGATGGATCCCTCGACATTTTGCCACAATGATGATTTATTGACAGCAAATCTTTACTTGTGGCACAGGTGACCTGATTTGATTAAAGCTAACTTCTCATCATTACCAGCCCACATCTATCATTCATCGTTAGATGTAAATTAAAACGGTCTTGATATTTGATCCAGGTAATTTCATTTACTTTTGGCATCATTTAAAGTTATTAAATACGATTTATATTTAACATTGCTTGGAATTTGAAGTGTGTGGTATGGTTGAGTATTTTTCAAGGCAAGAAGTTTCATCAGTCGTCAGCTTCAATCATGTTGCAACAGAAATAGACACCACGGTGTAAGTATATTATACTTACATATAAAAATAGATAGTCATTACTCCCACTACTCGCCGACTCTGTACTCAGTAGCATGAAATCGTGAAATCATTTCTAAAAGCCTGCAGCTGTAGGGTCGCACATCTGTTAGAAAGTCACGCTGGTGTTTAGTTCAGAGTATTGTGTAGATGTAGCATGTAATTGCCAGCTTCTACATATCTGTATTTAAATGTCAGAAATTGTAATTAGGTGTGTCTTTGTGAGCTGGATAGACTAATCATATACAGCAGTAAATATGCCACCGGTGTACATTGTGACTGGAAAGAAAACTGGACATCTGAACAAGAGTTCACTCAGGCATGTAAATACTTAAGGATGTTGTGCATCTAGGTATTCTGTGTTGCATTTTATGAGCATTTTTAACTATTTGTATGGGTTTGTGATAACTCAATCGAAACAAAATGAGTATTAGACTGTGTTGGCGACCCGGGTGGTGGTGAAGTTGGATGGGTGGGGTTATGACTAGTGCTCTCCAGAATGTAAAGCATTCTGTTTATACTTAGTTATTGGGTTCGAAACGTCAAAGACGTAAATACGGTTGAGTAAAAATAGCCCCCCCCCTCCATGCCCGACCTCACACGTGTCTTTTCAAGCATTTTAAAATTGTAAACATATAACTTCCGAGCTAGCAGTTCACGATTGTTGGTTCGAATCCAGTCGTGATCAGTTTGTGGTCTGTTTACTTCCGGTCAGTCCTTATGTCTGTTCGTGGCAATGACCAATATCACTCTCGCAACCACGCTGAACTAGTTGAGTTTGAAAAATAAAACAAGATGTTGGAATGACTTGTATTAAAATCTAAATATAAACAAGGGGATGTGATTTTAGTGAAGGCCCATTAATTTGTCAGCTAGCAGTTTATTATCAGTGAGTATTAATAACCGTATTTAATCAGTTGTAGTAAATGCATATGTACATGTGTGTACGATACACGGTCAGTTGAAAGCCAGCCAGTGACGTTTCCCGACTGGGCGGAGTTACAAATGTCAATGAGCCAATGAGAGGCGGCTGTGAGCAGTCGGCTGTACGAGAGAGGACTATCGGCTCTCGGCTTTACACTCGGGTCTGAATGTAATAAAGTGAGGATCAGATTGACTGACTGAGTGACTACGCGTATAGCACCTATCTGTGGATAACTGTACCTCGGGACTAACGGACTAGATGTAAGTCGACAAGAGAGTCAACCGTGCACCATGTCGCGATTCAAGGAATTACACAGTAATGCTGGTGTCTGTACTGTTGTTTTCCTGTGTGTGATGCTGTTGGCACGTGAAGGACAGTCGTACGACTACGCTAAGAGAATATGTGACAGGAAACCCATACACACAACAGAGCCACGATCACAAGGAAATAATGGATTTAAAATAACAGTAGAGAGTGATACAGAATCGGAAGTTACTAAGTACCGCCCAGGTGAAAAATACACAGGTGAGAACAATCTATATGAATAAATTAACAAAAATATGGCGACAGCTTTGATTGTTTAAATCCAGTCCAGAAAATTATCTATATCTGTTTATAGGTTACATACGCTGGTTTTCACACATAGGATTCCTATCACAGGACACGTACATGATCAAGGTGTGTTGAACAAGCGAACATCGCATAGCAGAGGACAGAAATACAATTCTTGATATTTCAAATATTTATCGATAATAGCCCGGTATAAACAGGAAAGTTTTTTAATTCATACTTGGTGACAACATATTGGCGGTTTGTTGTCATAACCAAACAATAACATGTTGCCAGTTTCAATACTTTATCCAGATGTACAAATGTATATTAATACATACGTCGATGTGGGTTTTTAAATTTTTTTTATAGAAGTAATGGCCTTGGTATGGGAGCCGATGACCTCGCGGGTATCTGTAACGGCTGATGTCGTATGGCTATAGGGGTAATACGAACATCAGCTTTATTGGGTTCGGATCCTGATTTGGGTAAATAAAATGAAAGAACTAAATACAAAATTTACTAATTGTGTTACTTTGTCACAAAATGGACACTTTTAAAAAAGTGTTTTCTTGATGGATAAAAATACGGAAGAAACCCCTAAAACACAAATTGGATTCGTATGAGATGAGACACTTAAAGAATCAAAATGCAAGTAAATAACTTACATCCGGTACAAGTAACGAGAGTTTGATGCGTGTATTACTACGCTGGGTATATTGGTGTCCTTGGTTAATTGCATCCCCCTGTGATTGTGCCAATGTCTTACGACTCTTACGCATCCTTCTAAAAAAGGGAGCACATAATTAATGGTATTCTGGGATGAAATTCCTGTCTGTGTCGCGCTGCATGTCAGTTTCCTACAGGGGAAATGACCTCATAGATTTAGTCTGTCGTGGAATGTGAACATGCATGTGCACAGTTAGGTTACCATGCTGAGATCTATGAGCAGGGCTGGTACCCTCTCGGTGACGAATATAAATACAAATAAGATATAAATATAACTTAATACCACGAAATCTATACAAATAGATATTATGTAATGTTGGATTAATTACACATCTACGTCTTACAAATATATTGGTATCTTCTTGGGGCTTAAAAAGCTCGTATATTATTGAAAATGAAAGTGTTGAGCTATTTAAGAGAAACGCTCATTAAGAACAATCACAGTGTTTTTGTTATCCTCGTATAACGCTTATACCGTGATTTATCTGAATGATCGCCTCTTGGCTAATTGAAATGTTTGAAGGGGATAGTACCAGTTATCTAAATTCTTCGGTCTAGCGTCTTGGGTATCTGCACTTGGCTTGTTAAGTGGCCACTGTTGACTTCTATCTTCTCTGGCCACTGGACTAATCCCGTGGCTAATGCCGGGGTAGGAATGGTCGAGAGATCTTACACCCCTCGCGCTAACTCGAGATGACTGCCCAGGAGAGCTTTAATAGCGCCGTGAAGCGGTGATTAATACTTGGTGATAGGTTAAATACCCACGACTTAACATAGCTTGAGTTCCATAGCTTGTAATATACAAACTGTTAAAGCCAACGCGGTTATATGTCAAAATATGTACACATCTATTTTCGCATTAACATATATCGAAGGATTTAGTCTCTAAAGAAGGCCTTGAATATAGTTGGTTTATGACTGTGTTGGTCTTGTAGGTGGCTTTTAACATGTAAACGTTTGAAAACAATACGTCATTGGCTGTATGCGGTTTTCCTGTTCACTGATAGCAATATTTATGACAGCCGAGATAGTGTTGGACGACCGCGCTGTTCAAAGAGTTGTTTTCGGAATGGCTCGTGCAGCACGTGCATGTAGTATTCGGGCTTACGTTCAAGTTTCATATAATTTTGGACGTTTTATATTCGAACTAAATGTACATGGATTATTGACAGAACAGATAAAATATGATCAACTGATTTTAAGTGCTAGGTAACTATGTTGTAGGAACCCTTATAGAGCTTATCATATTGGTCATGTGTTTTTATAACCGGAGAATTAAGTTGCCCTTAAAGTATTAAGTATTGAAGAGAATTTGGGCGGGCAGTACATGGTACTGCCAGTGTAAGAAGATTGGTTACACGCAAGACAGCGGGCAATCGTGCAGTGCGCCTGAATGCTTCCGTTTAGCAGCCAATAATCTCAACTATGTTATCGACGTGATCAGCGAATTGCCTGATCGGCTTTCAACACTTTACTTGAGACCGGCAGATGGACGGTAGTCAGTTGCATTAACATTTAATACCACTTTAATGACATTGATTAGCAGAAGAAGTGCTTCTAATTCGTCACTGATGGCTGTTTGCTGTTGCAATTTGTTTCGGGCACTTTAGCTGGTGGTTTTCTGGGCTCCCCTTAATTCAGGTTTGAAAGTGGCTGTAATAGAGAACTACGTGTGCCACTATTCTCACTGAGAGATGGGTAGATCCGCTATATATGAGGTTGGATGGGTGGGGTTATGCATGACTGGTCTTGTCCTGAATGTAAAGCATAGTGTTTATGCTTAGTGATTGGGTTCAAAACGTCAAAGACGTAAATAAGATTGGTTGAAAATAGGCCCCCTCCCCGCCCGACATCACACGTATGGGATTATAACACATAAACTGTGTTGCTGCTTTATACGAGATACACACAGAGAGAATTATGGTTATATGTGTACATCTGCAGTAATGCCCCACCACACACAGGAGAAATCTGCTGAGAATTTCATTCGTTGCACTTTGCTTAAGCATTTTGCTCCCGTGTGGCAAATTTACGTTAGCCCTTTTTCATTTGTGCACATTTTAGCAAGTATCAACCGTGTTTGATAATTTTTGGCACAAAAGAAATATTCCTTCTGTGTGTGGCAAACGGAAGTAAAGTGCGTCTGTCTTTTCCTCGCGGCGCGCGTGCGACTCGTGCAGCGCAGCGAGGAAAAGACTCATTCGTGGCATTTTGCTTAAAGTTCTTTGCTTTCGGTTACCACACACGGAAGGAATATTGCATTCGCGCCATGAATTATCAAACACGGTTGACACTTGCAAAACACTACACGAATAAAAAAAAGTCTTACGTAAAATTGCCACACACAAGAGCAAAGTGACATGAATGAAATTGTGCTTAGTAGATTTCTCCTGTGTATGGTGGGCATAAGTAAGTGATTTTTGAAGTCAGCAATTGTTCAGTCATATCACCACAATTCCCACTATGGGATGTCGGTATCGAGGATCATTCACCGGGTTGAAGGAATGTTGAAACTTGGTTTTGTGACAGGGATGTAAAGTAAAGAACTGCTTGACATGTGTTCAACTGGTGCCGGTGATTCTCCAAAGGAATCTACGTGGCTTCTAGGAAAGGAATTTCAAATCCAGGGGAAACTGCCGAAGAATTGAGAAAAACTGGGATCGCAAGGTCAGAAATCATGAAACCTTGGACTCTTGAGAACCCCTCAACTGGACTAAACGCCAAAACGATTCTTCGCCGTATATATAGCAGTAATTCTATAGCCTTGACAATCGCAGGTTCGAATCCTGCATAGGTCACTTAATTTGCAGACTTAAATAGACGACACCCCCACATTTATGCATAACGGGTTCCTTGCATCTATGGCTTCGTTTTCGTTGTCACGTCAAAGGTGTTGTATAGATAATGAGGGGTCTTTCTATTTATTCACGAGAATGTCAAATGGGGTTGTAGGCGCAAGGAACGCAGTATGCATAAATAATAAGAGTGGTCCATGTATATGGCTGAATGATTGGTGAAGACGTCATGCTACTGTGCCAAAGAGTGAGTGAGCAGAGTTGACTTCCGGCTGCTGTTCTTGGAAATATACACGAAGACACGTGGTCTTCGGGTTGAGCGAAAAGCGATACCAGGTAGAAATTTCCCCACTTACCTCTCCACTATCTAACGGTGTTGATTGCTACAGGGAGGAAATAGTGGTGCGATTTTATCGAGTCATTTATTGTATACAAATCTCCGATAGGATATAAAACCATAGCTCTGCTGCGGCAAAAAATGCACCAAAAGGAAACTGACAAAGTGCAAATGGTGACCGGTCCGCATATTTCCGAACCGATCGCTGTGCTGAGAAATGTCGTATTATCGCAGACGATAGGTATTCGACCCGGGTAAGGCGCACGGAAGTTTCCACTTGCCTACTACTGCCGACATAGGTACTGATCTATCTGTTTTATAGGTTCTCGTCTGCTTTTGGTATCTGTAAGAGCACCAGATGTTTGCTACTAGGGAAGTCTGTATGTCAAAGCCTTTCTGCAGGTGCTTGCAATCACCAGACTTTGGTAGCCATAAGAGCGTTACAAGGAAGCTACTATTGGAGATGATAACCCATGATCAGGTTCGAATCTGGGCAGGTTCAACGACGCCAGTTTTGTCTCAAGGAATTCGCTAGTTTTACTCTTGGTGTTCATCTCGGCGTAATGTGATCAATTACATCTTGACACTAAATTACAAAGACGTACCACTGTGCATCACAAATGTTCTTACTTTTGTGAAGTTTTGTTTGTTTTGCACCTTGCTGCAACAACACTTAAATAAATATCTCTGAAAATAACCAACATTTGCTGGCTTGTCTTCACTCGTCTCTGATAGTCTTGGTATAGTTTCTTTTGGACGTCAGTATATTTATAGCCTTCTCCATGGCGGTGGAGTTTTAATAGAGCCCTTAGTCACTCCAGCGCAGGCAAAGCAAGTCTTGGTTACCTGACTTCACATATGGAATTGTGTTGACTGTAGAAGCCATTCTCTTGAAGGAACATGCAAGAAATGTAACATTAAAGATCTCATAGAATAATGTTTAATCTTATCTATATTTATAGTGTCGTTATTGCTTTAAAAGTAATTCCAGTGATATTAACACACATTCACAGGTCATGAATGTAGTTTCCAATCGTTCGAAGAGATTTGGTTTTGATACGGATTCAGATTTGTCGTTGACTGGTTTGACTTAATGACAGTTTCACTAAGCTTAGCTGATCCGAACTGTGAGCCGGAAATTGATACCGTCAACGAAAACTTCACACATATTGACTCCTCCAGTTAAATGTCACGGAATACCAGAGAAAATGAAGACGTGTGGATGAAGAAGCCTACATGAACTCGTTTGCTTGCTATACTGTCGTTGATACATCTGTGACTGCAATTCGAAAATTCTCGTTTCATGTCCGCTATTGATATAAATGATGTTTTACAAATCACGAGCGTGTTCCAAAATCAGTTCAGTGCCTTCGATTGTTCAGATCTGAATAGCTGCAAGTAAGGTGTGAAATTGCAAACACTAGACTTCCGTCCTGAGTAATAAACAGGAATGCCATACTCTGCAACACATCAAAATGTCATAAACCTCCACTCAACGGCCGAGACATTGATAAATTCTAGGTCTTGGCATTGCTGTCCTCACAGTGTCCGCGCATATCTATTCATATTATCGCTTCACATGGAGTGATCAAACGCCTTTAGATATTCAAGGGAAACTATTAGCTCTAGTTGTTGTCAATATTGGAATAATATTTCCCTGTTTAGTCACAAAAGTTTACATTAGTTAAAACAGGACGTCGTGATGATATTTTAAGTGCACCTAAAATATATTGAGTCTATTGGCGTTCAACAGTGAAAAGTTCAGTTTAAACAGGGAGCTTCCAAGGTGAAATTTATTGTTTATGGAAGATATGCATGCATGCATAGGCGTGTGGGCACCCTCGGAGTTGGGGGGGGGGACAGTGACCTTCTTGCCCGAAAAAAATACTACCTGGAATCAAAAAAATAATAATAAAAAGCGCATCTACCATGGCACGAAACAATAGCACCAATCAACCAAGGACTATTAAAGAGTATGGACTATAAATACTTTCGTCCATAAGAAACCATATATGAAGACTTTCAGAAACAAGTGAAGAAAAAGAAACAAATCAATGTTAGCTATTATCAGAGACATTTATACAAGAGAGTGTTGTTTAACACGATGGGAATCAAACTTCACAACAGTAAGAACAGTTTTGATGAACAGCGACACGATGGGAATCAAACTTCACAACAGTAAGAACATTTTTGATGAACAGCGACACGATGGGAATCAAACTTCACAACAGTAAGAACATTTTTGATGAACAGCGACACAAAAACAGCAGTTGGTCAAGGTTGTAAACAGTTTCTTCTTTGTATAGTATTTTTGCACGTTATTATAAAGTACCGTATATATACGTGCAACGAGTGATGCAGGTTAAATGCTTGCAGTCAATTATCACGCATTGCTGGAATAGTTGTGGGTGTTATTTTAGTCAGTGCAACACGTCTGTCCTGTTATACAAAGCATACGACATACAGACGAATCGTAATATTATCTTTACGACGTATATTGTAATTAACCTTCCTTAACTCGTTCTTATTTGGTGTCTGTTGAAGTAATGTGTTGTTTAGTGATAAGCGACTTCATTGGGGGCCTGAGTGTGTAATTAAATGGTTATTATGAGCTGGATATTAATTAGGTATGCTATGTAATGAAAGAAACAAGAGCCAATATTGAGTATATTGATGATACTGCGACAGATGTGATTAACCCGTGTTACAGACAGTGTAATTGCACTGCAGCACCGCAATCACTGATATCTCACATTACGTAACAGTTCAAGTAGGATGAGACGTCATCTGTGATTGGTCAGATCCAGACTGCTACACGGATGGAAATCCCGCTATTTATCACGTTAAATCCCGAGACGTTCTCAACAAGCTGTTTAGTAGACATGTGCTTATTTCTCGTAATAGAATATACTTATTGAAATATTGACACTGACGTGTAGCCCAGTTGTTGCATAACTTAGGGTTGGAAGTGATCGGTGTGAAGAGAAGATGTCGGCACGGTTTAGTGTCGTTTTGAATGCATACTCTTGGAGACAGTGATGGATGAAACGCGTCCTTGCTTATCTCTTTATAGATTAAGACTTAAGTCTAATGTAACAGTTTAATCTTTACGCATTGGTGGGCTTTTTGACCTCTGACACCGGTGATCAATTTCATGCTTTAAAACAATAAGTTTGATTGTTCATTGTGTAAGGATTGACTAAGCTTTTTAAAAAAAGGATTTAAAGCTGGAGACAGTCGTAAATATAAAGCGTTTTTTGCGTCTAATTTCAATTTGAGGAGCTCTGATTTAATACCCCGTTGACAAGGTGTATATCAAGTTTGTTTAGGCTGATCAAGGCTGGTGAAATCTGGAGAGCTGATCACAGCCGTCCCCTCCTCAGCGAGCGTGCGTAAACTATAGCGGCGATCTACTCCGTGCGCCCGCGATTACTGCTCTGAACGGTAGCGAGCTACTGACTGGCTACAAAATGTGCTCAAGTTAAAGGGAAACTGGCGGATTGTAGCGGTGAAAAGTTCGTTGACTCGTGTAATACTGTTTACTTTCGTTTATTTGATGCGCCGAATTCATGATTTGGATTTAGTTTGTAATAAATTTGACAAATTTCTTTCATTGTTATGAAACAGGACGAGAATGGGTGACGGTTGAATGTTTATTTAATGCTGATAATTATTATGATGGTGATCTGAAACAA
>JAUELE010073324.1:0-15310 GCA_031471655.1 Diodora aspera
TGATAAAACTTCCTTATCTTGAAGGGATATCTCTTGCATATCCAACACAATTGTGAATTTATTCAGTAGTCTCTCAAAATCTTGGTATCATTTCTTTTGCCCGGCAGTGTATTTATAAAAAAAATAAAACTAAATATTTCATTTCTAATTTTACTCTCGCTTCCACCGTACATGCAGACTAACGTCCTGACATGTTTTAATCGATTTGCTATGAAAATGGAATTTATGTTTATTCCAAACCTAAAACAAGCTATGCTTGTTTGTGAAATACGACCACTGCATTGTAGACTTAAATGGATAAACAGTGTAAGAATAGATTCACAACCTTTCTATTACGCTCTTTAAGCAAAACCAACAACATTATCGACAGTAGAGAACGGATAGACACTTTACAGTTACAGCCGAGATTAATCTCGTTGTGGTCACGTCTAAACGAGAATACAGGCGCAGATATGATTGAAAGCTTATGCCGGAATCTCATTTCGAAATTGAAAATGATAAAAGCGAAACAATAGACCAAATTGCCCCACATGGCGATCAAATTTCGCGTGAAAAAATATTTCTTGATAACCTCCGCAAATATGGAGACACCAAATACGATGAAGCAGATTAGGGCGCTATTCGAGCCTGACAACATGGCGGATGCGCAGCCTTATCCACTCTGCATCAGAGCGTTTTGAAACCGATATCCTCGTCAGATTTCCCGATTATCGGATTAGAAACCGGGTGGCCGGTCTCTCTTCTCATGGATATGTCCACGGCCTTTTGAGGTTTTAAGATATATGCGCTGGTTGTACGAGAGAAACCCTGAAATGGTGTTGACGAGGGGACAAGCAAGGTGTTCACCTGAGACCAAGACTCTTCTGAAATGATTGCTAACTGCTATTGTGTCCAAGTTTTCTTTTTAGAAATCGGCTCTTCCTATAAAGATTTTTAAAACAATTTATTTGGTATGATAGTCTGATTGCGCTTGACTCGTTTATTCGAAAATTGTTTGATACGAGCCTCGAAATGTGATGTGCCTTTGACCGCTTGTTATGGACCCAAAGAAACTTTGTACACCCTGATAAAATTCCTCGGATGCATTGTCTTAATGATACTGGTGTATGTTAAAAATGTTTACTGCTTAGTTCGTTTGATCGTGTATGTTTTCTTTTCGAAAATGTGGTTTTGTTTCTTCTAGTTTCTGTTTCAAATATTTCATTGATGTTTTGGTGAACGCAAAACTTGATGAGCACCTCAGTTTCTCAAAATCTTAGACCTGTCCTACTTAATATATAGTTGCAGATGCTGACAGAAAGCTGCACTGAGTTAAGTTAAGCAGCTTTGTCTTAATGTGTGCTGATACTTTCACTGGATATATTCATTAGAGCATTTTTTGCTTTCTCAATTATTTACAATTTCCTGCCAAACAGCTATCCACCAATTGTAATTCTTACATGCATAAAGTCTCTCGAGTAACAAACTGTCGAATGTATTTGAGTGGATTGAATTACGTTATGGCATCCTTAAAATCTGAACATGCATTCCTCAATACACTGGGGAAAACTCAAAGACTTGTTTACATCATTACTTAATAAATACTGTAACTAGTTTCACTCAAATTCGTACATGGCATCCCCTTCAAAAAACAGACAGGAAGTGAAAGATTTGATATGACGCCTGTTCACTTTTTGGGAAAAGCTTTCAAAATAAATACATTTTCTTATTTCTTGACACTGATTGACAAATAATAACACATTATTTTCAATTTAGAAGGTGGTTTACAATATTGACGATAAAAGCACATGTGTGTACCGCGAGACCCACAAAACAGGGTGGAACAGCGGACCCAATATTCGCCTGCTTTCACAGACTGGGGAAATGGCTTTAACAGGTTAATGGTGAATGCTACATTAGAAAAGTCATTAACGGTAGATCCTTCCTGTGTGTCATGGCGGTTTTTTACGAGTAAGCTAGAGTGCAGAATGTAGATTGATAATGGTAATTGTTTCACATCTGTCAGAATACTATTTCGATTCATATTTACTTCCTACACCGAGGAAAGTCGATACGATAGCGGGAACGAGGCTGATGTTGCGTACAGGCGCTGACAGGGCATGATGGGAAGACTCTCTCTTGTTGAAGCATGAGAATCGGCATGCAGGTACTTCACGTGCTCGTCGTGGAGCAGTCAATAGTCGCTTGAATCAAAATGAAAATAACATTTTATGACAAGAACATCTCTTTTAGGAATTTCACGTATTTTTCTGAAATTGGCTTATTTACCAGGCGTAGCCCGAAGAAAATAGCCGTGCCGTAAGATCACGCCGAAGGGTACGGAATGTATTCATGTATTCAACAGATATTAGAATAATATCTCGATATCAATGAAAAACAACTAATATTCTAGGATATGCCTTAATATTATCCCACAGACAAATTCTAACTGAAAGAAATATTATTTTAAAAATGTCATCTTAGTAAAAATTGAAAAGGAACTTCAAGGAAATAGGGAAGCTATGCATATCTAGACTTGCTACATTTCCAACTAGATTTGCTGCATGAATTATAATACTTCAGAGACTGGGAGACATACACTATTATACTAATAAAGTTTTATACAATGTATATTGATTTAGATAAGACGTCAAATATTCCCACGAAACTAGACTGCCAAATTATCCAAATACTAGCACCAGCTTTGCCTTTACATTTACGACCTAAGTATTAATCTTATGTGCTGTCACTTGAAACATTATATCAATAAAAATAAAAGATAAAAAATTGAAAACAGTTCATAATACATGGCAGGTTACACGGACTTCTACATTGTCACACAGTGGGTTTTGTTTTCGTGTAAGGCTAAATTTATTGATCTAATTTATTCTCTGTAGTCTCATTAAAATACAATTATTGAGGACAAAAACGAGCTGGCTGACGGAAACTCGCATGACAGGTGATTGACACGATGTAATAGACAACACGAGGATTTCACTGACTCAATTTGATCAGGCATCTGTAAACATGGGCGGCCAAGTACGCCCAAAAACCTTACCAAAATTAAGAAACCATACATCGGCACCTATGGAGTTATAATAATACAGAGGGAGATAAACGCTTTCCCTGTTGCAGCACAGTGCTGACCGCAAGAAAAAACATTGCCATCAGGTGACAGTTATCCCCCTTTGTTCTTCACACACAGACAATTGTCTGGACCCGATTATTCGAGTTTTCATGGTGGCCAAAAGGGCGTTAACGGGAGCATTAGGGATTTACCTCCCAGATTGAGTTTCTCTAAACCCACGGAGATACCCAGACGTAGGCTTGCGCCTTGTGACATAAAAATGTGGTTTACATGTGTAAAGTCCCTTGAAATGTAAACTTTCAACATAAATATTAGACGTGTTTGCCTGTCGTTTCGTGGGATACTAAGGGTATATTTTACAAAGACACATGGTGTTGCTAAACAACAACAGAGACAAGGATGCTGAACACAATTTACGTTAAAGGTTAACAGTTTGAGAAGTTGGTTCACAAGGACATTTTCTGAACGATTTCCACTACATGCATTCCAAACAAGCAAAATATATGCACATTTCCAAACAAACGTTATTTGATTTGTTATCGTTTACATGCGGGAAATGTTTGAAAATATACGTCACCCAGTGAATGGTATTTTGTCAGGCTCTTGCCATGTTGGGCTTATATTTAAAGTAATTTGCATAAGTAGTTCCGAGTTAAAGAAAGAGCCAGACCTATAAGGAAATTGAAGTAAATCAAGACCTGTAGGTGAACATAACATCGTACTCTTAATTAAAAAAAACGCTGTTGATTGAATCCGAACACAAATTAATTGATATTTCAACTAAAATAAAGAATATGCCTCGAACATCGAGAATGAAGTCGATTTCTTCTTTGATTTGCATTCTTTGGAAGCTGGAGATGGGATACAGTTGTTCCTTAACTTATTGTGAGCCTCGGTACGGTGTTAATCTTTATGTAGATCTGATGACAGTGTAAGGAAATGTTTGGTCCTGTATACAAAAGACGCTGCTCGATGGTCATTTACATTTCCCTCAGACCAAACTAAAATAAATTTGCAATTTTAAGTACAAATCCTATACAAATTAACCGACATGAATTCAAGTGAAAGCTTATTAATTTATTTTGAAATTTAAGTTCATTTTCATAGTTGATCTGATGACCTCTATGTGAAATATTATTTTCCCGTTTGCATTGCACATGCATGTAGGGTTGATCAGATAAACTATAAAAATGAATGAACAGTATAATTCAGGTGTTTCTATGCTCATTTAAAAACTTTAATGCAGGCGATCTTATCTCTGTTGAATATGGCTACTTCTACTTCGCACGTTAGTGTCGAATATAGATCGTGTCAGCGCATGCGTCAACTGTTTCATTCTGTGACAACTTGATACGTTCTAAGCTACCAGCTATAAAGTTATAATAGAACATATTTCCTCGACGCCATAAACCAAATGACCTGCATTTCAAAACGAGGCTCCTAAAGCCTATAATTAGAGTCCCTCGCATTAGCCAATGATTGTAGCGGATCACACTGGACCAACGGCCACCCTGACGGAACAAAGAAATCTGTGAAGGAATCTTGTGTTGGACTCGAAGTTATAAACGTTTTTATTTGTCACCTAACGTCGCCATTTGCTTTAATGTTGCTCCGACCATATTTTGTTCTAAATTGGCCCATTATGACCCGTGATCAAGTGGCATTTGTTCGTTGTCAGAAACTTTAGATGAAGTTTATCGAAAGCGAGAGTCGTGTGAAATCTTTGCATTCATCTTTATAGCAGTTTGAAAATTGTTACAAGCTTTTGAAAACAAACATTTAGGATTAACCTGTGACAATTATTAAACTGACTTCAAATAAAAATTCAGTGACATTTAAATTTGTTGCTGATATTAAACTATAGTTTGCTTTTTTGAATATTCTTTGTGGATTCATATGCTAACGTTGTAGCGTGTTGGTCAAAACCTAATATCGTTGAGAGGTGATATTCAAACAATAAATCGACTGGTTAATGCAGAAAGGTGCTAAGAGCATTTTTCCTAATTTAGTGAAAATGGACTTTAATGTTTGGACACAAATGTTTTTTAGAAATCAGATATGTTTTGTTGCATAGGTTACTTCTAAACTGAATAATACAAGACTTTTTACATGGCCGAATGACATGGCCCCATTATAATAGTAATAATAACTTATCGGGGTCCGGTAACCAAAAAATGCACTTAGCACCATGTTGCATTAACCGATTATAAACAATCTACACAAGATATGTGTGAAGAAAGTTACACTTAAAAGTCGCTCCAAGCGAAACGTTAAACGCGATGCCAAGTTTGATATTTTGTAGTCCATGCATCGATATACTGGATGTTACAATATGATGTTAAAAGTGACTAGATAATATCTTAATTTCGCCCCCCCCCCCAATCGATAAGTAAACGATACACCCTTATCGCACAGGCACACACCTACGCACACACACATTCCCAGCTCTGTATACCGTCTTGACCTATCATTTACATTCTATATTTGCTTTTTCCCACAATTCACTTTGAAGGCTTGTCAACAGTGAATGCGCTATAAATACAAAAAAATTTTTTTTAATAAGTCTCTTTTAATTGATTAATAATTAGTTTTATTTTCATTTTGTACACCACTTGATAAGGCATGTCAGAGCTTAAGTTTCATCTTAACACGAGAACATTTCATCACGATTTTTTTCGTTCTTCGAGTGGTCTGTATCATGCGCAATAAAACTCGCATCTGCTATTTTTAGTTAGAAAACAATGCCCGGTCTTTAATTTCATCTTATTCTCTATTCATTCATCGAGGGTGTCTGAGTTTGGAGTGATCTATTTCATATGCACCACATCTCCCATCTGCTCGTTTCCAGTTGGCATACACGGTCTAGTGTTTATCTTCTGTTGCATGCAAACTCTTACCTAGGTTTGACGTCTTGAGATTCTCAGTACACTTCTTAAGAGAGCTACTTGGCTTTTTAAGGAATCGATCCATGCATTGTCGTGATTAGGCCATTTGCATGCAAAATAATGAGGTGCAGCGAAAACATAAATCATTCATTTTGTTAAATTCTTAATAATCTTTAAACTGTCGTATTTAGGATTTTGGTACAAGTGTTGAAGTGTCATCCATGAAAGTTGTTTGAATTTCATGTTTAAAATAAGACTGTGAACGACAGTAATGAAATAGCGTTTCTTTTACTTGTGAGTATATTACTATCCTAGGCCATCATTAGGAGAGAAGCGGCTTCAAAGAGGAAAAACCGCATCAATTTGTTTATCATGTAAGGGGAGACTACTTTGCACAATCTGTGGTATTTATGCACCATCAGCCACAATGGGTGGCGTCTTGTACGTTGCCTTGGATTCATGGGCCCGAGTCACGCTCCTACCTTTAAGAAGAAGCAGAAATCTGTTCCTACATGCTTGATGTAACCAAAGCTCAGGAAGAAGAGACTTTTTATGGTGTCTGCCTCTTCACTTCAGACACTTTTGAAATCGTCTCGCATGTCTATTATTCGCGACTGCTCGAGAAAAAGGTTTTATAATGATTTGGGAGGATTCTCCGACTGGATCTTTCACCTCTACCTACAAAAATTGCCGTAAATTGTCACAGAGTCTCGAGTCAGACGATAAGTTTATGCGATTTCAGTGGCCCTTAGTCAACTGTCGTCTGCGGTTGAAATTGTCGTCTGCTTCGAAAAAAAGCCGCGGGAAAATGCAACTATTGTTAGATATTTCCAGTAGATTGGAAATTGTAACCCCTCATTTAACATACAACGACGCCCTCCTCTGATGTATATTCGCTCTTTCAACAAAAACATGAAATTCGAACCTATATGTTATTGGGTAAACCACGTCATTTTGGAAGGTGTCACTGTCTGCAGGTTTGACGAGGGATTGAGGCGATTTCATTTTAATGAACCTGCTCCATTGTTCTTGGCGTAATTGAAACAGGCCCTAAGACTGTGTGGTCGTTTCCAGAAGCCGATGGTGAACGCCGTGCCAACGTCAACGATCGTGTCAAGAAACCTTAGACCGCAATTAGGACCTCTCCCCCGGTCCCCGCCCAGTATCCCTGGTATATACGGTGATGATCATCACCATGGCTTCATCTTTCTGAATGTGTGGTCTAAGACTGGCAAGCACTTGTGATTTATGGTCAGATAGACAGTACGTTCGTGAAGGTGATTTTTCTGAAATTGGCTCATTTACCGGGCGTAGCCGAAGAAAATAGCCGTGTCGTAAGACCATGGCGAAGGATCCGAGTTACGAAGACACTTTAAGCCTTGGTAATGAGAGGTTATCAACCTGCCAAGATAGGTACCCGATTGGCCTGGGCTCATCACATTGTCGTTAACCCCGTCGATCCGGGTAGTTTCAATGTTGAAGCCCGAGGGTTAGCAAAACAGTTAACCAAATACCCGGTCGTGAAGAGGGATTTGTTTGTTGCAGTTTTCCCGCTCCCATAATGATTGGTGTCTTTCACGGGAAAATAACACATTTCACATGTCCTCCAGCCCATCAATGACCCGTGGTCACTTAAAGAATACTGACCATTCATCCATCTATTAAGTTTACAAAAGGTTGTTTGTTGCTTGACCAGTGTTGGAGTCCTGTTTGTACTTCATCTGACTCCGTCGCTTGCCAATATCCGGTGGCTATTTGGAAAAGGACACCTATTTATCTCGCAATTAAGTCCCAACTACCTATTGGTGTCAGCTGTGCACTCTGATAACTTGGCAGTGAAATCCACTGCTACACATTGTCAGCATACGTATATTTAAGAAGCCATTTGACCGACGTAGTACATATTTAAAATAATACCTCGCGGACCTCGAGATTTGCAAGATTCAAACTGTATTGTCAACGACAATGAGGTCACTAAATGAAGCATTAAGTATGTGATTTGGTAGTGCATTTAAATCGAAATATAAAAAAAGCTTTGAGTAGCCTTCGTTATCGGAGACGGATGGGTAATATGTCACACAAATGTAGGAGTACACTTTGGAATAAATTGAACCAACAAAAGTTCAATATCAGTGTGATGCAAGTGCATTTCATTTAGATTACTTTAAAACCTAAATGCACTGTATCTACTGTGTTAATTCACAAGTTATTGATAACGGAAAAAATGAGGTATTATTAATTTGCAAGTAGTTTTGTGAAGGAATTTAGTTTCAAAGTTCTGCGGATTTACACCGAAACGAATATAGTTTATCTAGTTCTTAATTACTTCTTTTAGGACTAAAATAGAACATTTCAACGCAAACTTCCACGATTTAAACTGTAAACAAGTGCTGAACACTGGGAGAAGAAGCGAGCCGAACTGATCTCTGTTGTATATAAGTACATGTATCGTGCACAAATCCAAAGATATCAACAGAAATATGTTTCATCTGACAATATCATTATTGTAGAAAATGCAGTTTTCATTAAAAGTGCATTGGCAGAAGTCTTGTGTTTTAACCTCGCTGTTTGAGTGATAAATGTTACATTGTATCAAAATAGTCATTTACGGGCAGCAAAGAAAGCTGAAATCTCATTGTAAGACACGTCGAGAAGAAACAATTAGATCAAAAATCAGTTTTGGGCGTCTCATGGGACCCGGGCGTCCCTCCATATCGACGGCGGTCATTCATCACGTCGCCGTCAACGTCATCTCCACGGAGACCTCCGCGCGAGGTGGAGACTCATCTCTAGATGTTTCCACTGCCGCCTGCTCATTTTCTGCTTCTTTGTAAACGAAGAATTCTCCGACTGATGTTAATTAAATCTTCGACAAACATTCACTCCAATTACCAGACTTAGGTAAACCGGCGCGCTCGCTGTCCACGCCTTGAGGCTTCACGTCAATTATTGCATGCGCTCCGAAATACCGCGAGCTAACGAGACACTGTTAAAAACACAGGGTGCTGTCAAAAACGAAATATGATTGATAAATTCGTCTGTACCTTGCCGCCTAGGGCCTGCCGTTCTGTTGTCATCATTAAAACAAAATGTGATCGCGTCCGGCGTTCTGCTTTACCTGTAGGTTTAATTAAGGAGACCTAGTTGTGATTAAGAAGCCAGAAACGAGATACGTTCACGCTGATGGTGTTGTGTTTTCAAGACGGCGCGATACCAGCATTGCCCTGTTGGTTTACTGCGAGAATCTCCGCCTGGTAATACATGTTCAGAGAACTCGATAGAGATTCCTTTCACCAATCTGTAACACCTTCGAAGAATTATACATCTATGTATCTGTTATCATAGCATATACGAGACCCCCCCCCCCTCTTTTTTCTTCTACCGAGAACATATTATGCTATATGCCATAATTCGAAATTTTCGCGTCAGCTTGCAAGATTTAAGTATCTTCGTAGTTTGTCTTTCACAAGAGAGAATATTAAGTTTGAACGTAAATGTTTCACCTATTTACTCGCGAAATAATATTCGTGTGTATGTACTTGATATACTTATTCACGTGTGGCAACATTATTCGTATGAATGTAAATATTGTTTTATATCCACGCAGTATGTTCTTATGAATGTATACTTGTGCTGTTTTTATTCGCTCAGTTTCTGTTACATGCCGATGTTTTTCTTGACAGAGATTGCATTTGAGGATAATTTGATAAAGATGGTTGTACTATGTAACTCTGTAATTTTATTGTTTCTCGCTGTGTGGTCTGTTCATTGCAGCCAAACCTCATCGAAACGTTTCCTTTCACTTGGACGATGAACAACCATAAACATGGAACAGCGAATAAGACAGTCCGGAACAACATTTTAGAACAATGGTCTCTCTTGCCTTCGTCAGTGGAATGGAAATCTATAACTCTTTTTCCTTCTTTCATTTCATAGACATCTATCATCAAATAATGTATTTAAATGGAAAGGTGTTTGAAATAAAATAACATTTGCATTTAGATATGTCTGTGCAGTAGTAGTAGTAGTAGTAGTAGTAGTAGTAGTAACAGGTGGTGATGCTGCTCTGCTGGTTACAAAAATAATAATTGTAATAATAAGTTATATGGTGACGTCAAAGATAATGTCTTTCTACTGGGGAATTTTGAACTCAATGTTAAACACTTATTGTTCTTCTGTTTAATAACAGTTATTTTCATATTGACAAGAATACGACAATGACAAAGGTTCTTACTTAATTCGGATCGTACGTAGCACTTAATTAATGCTCTATGTATTTTTATAGTGTTACAAAGCTAACAAGGATATAATTCCTTGCTACACGATGTTCAAGTTTATATATTTTTAAAGAAAAATCATAAGCATTTCTCTTGGAGCCGATCGGCTTCCGATCTCTCGTTTGTGGAGACGGGTGCGAAGACAATAACACGCCTGATGAACAAGTAAGTAGACACCAAGCTTCAATATTTCATTACTGTTTTAAAGCAGTTCTGAAGAGCAAAGAGTCTTCAACAAACAGTTTAGTTAACAGCAGATAAAGGCCACAGATTTAAACGACTTTTATGGTTTCTCTTTTCAGCTCTTTTTCACTACCAGTAAAAGCATTGTCAATGTTTAATTCAAACTTGCTCTCTACGGACGGGTTTGGAATGAGAGGAAGGCAGTATTCTCAAAGTAACATTTTTCGGCGGTCACAGTGATAAATCTGAGCAAACCCTACCTAAATTATTTATCCACTTAAACATTTGAAAATGCCAACATCATAGCGTGAATAAAAAGAACGGAATAAGAGAAGGTACCTTAGTGTTTCTAACGAGAAAACTATAAAACGATGCGTTTGGGTACAAAATCTAAAGATAAACATACCCATTTAACAACATCTTTTAGGATATAGATAATGGCAGCTTTATATAGCACATATAACGAAAACAGGTTACACGACAGATCACTGGCGCCAATTATTCCATTCGCTATTTTTAAATGAAATAAAATACTGTTTTACTCATTTTTCGTTTCCATCTTCTTTATGAGTTTTGGATTCGACCATGATCTAAATGTCTCGTCGGATAAAGTAATCAAAACGAAGATATTAAATATAACACCAGATATGCCTCACAGATTCGTATAAAGATTCACCGCAAAAGTCATAAACCTAACTTTATTATTGGAGTGATCTGCCTTCAATGCGGATATGCAGAGCTCCAAGCTGAAATCGCAATGGTATAAAAAGCTACTCTCTCAACCTATATGATTTTATATGGTTTTCATAATTTCTTACGTATTTTAATGGTAAGTTCTAAAATATATTATGGGGAAAGAACTAAGGGAAGTCTTGCCAGTGAAGTTGATGTTGATGATGATAATGAT
This sequence comes from Diodora aspera, assembly GCA_031471655.1. NCBI lineage: Eukaryota > Metazoa > Mollusca > Gastropoda > Lepetellida > Fissurellidae > Diodora > Diodora aspera. The sequence continues at coordinate 11,320 of JAUELE010073324.1, forward strand.
GATATTGATAACGACGATGAGATTGATGATGCTGAATACGACGACGATGATGATGATGATGATGATGTCATGGATATTAACGTTTCCCGTGTTTCCGCTATTAACGGTAGTTATATATTACTTACTCTCATTAAATAATAAAGCTAGTTATCCATATAACAATCTGTTACATATATAAATGAAATTGCTTCTGACAAACACCTTTTCTTGTTTCGGGTTTAGTTTGAAACCTGTAATAATTATTGATAATTTCTGCAGATCACGTGACATATTTATTAATCTGCAGGCGTGTCTCACGCGCTCATGTCTTGAATTAATCTTTACGAACATATCGTTCTGCAGAGAGGAAGTGCACCTGCAACTGACAAGGCTCGTGCTGCCCGTGGTAATTGATGACCCCAGTAAGCATGGAAATGGATGAGTCAACTGTCCCAAGTTTCCGCTATCAACAACGTTACAGAAATGGACATAGTAATGAATTGGATTTTTCTCCAATGTGCTAACTTCATGCATCGAATTCTGCACATGCAAGAAACGAAGCACTGGATTAACAAATTACTTCACTTGCAGCAGCCATTATTTGATATATTGAGCGTTTCCAGCACCCGGATCTATTAACGTTTTTAGAAAAGCTAATTATAAAAATATTCTTACGACAATAACTTATTTTCAGAAGACCAGAAGGACAACAGAAAGTTTATTTTCAAACATTGTTATATACTAGTAATTGCTTTGTTTTACATATACTTTCACCTGCATAGTGTTACCACAATCATCATCATCCATGTACACTATGAAAGGTAAATAGAAAGTTGTTTGTTTTTTCATTTCTATACTCATTTGAATACTTGCACATTAATGTACCAATAGCATTTATTGCACAAATTGTGTAAATTGCTGTATATATTTAAAACCAACTTCTTTTTCAGATGATGTGCAAGTATTTCATATATATGTAATTACATGGCTTTGTAATCATCTGAATTCAAGTATATCTTATTATATGTTATGTGCAACCATCTGAAGTAGATCTTATATTATACATGCATGTTATGTACAACCATCTGATGTATACGTTATAAGTGATGTGCAAATATCATAAGTATATCTTATTACATGTAGATGCTATCTGCAAACATCTGAAGTATATCTTATTATCTGTTATGCGCATTCATCTGAAGTATATCTTATATTATACATCTATTTTATGTGCAACCATCTGATGTATAGATTATTATATGTTATGTGCACACATCTGAAGGGCACCATCTGAAGTATATCTTATTATATGTTATGTGCAACCATCTGAAGTATATCTTATTATATATTATGTGCAACCATCTGAAATGTACTTTTTAATCGAACATTGCATTGTGTATTTTGGATAAAATATGCAAACTGTAACATCTTGTTTTAATGGTATATGTATAGAACACTGCAACAGTGGGTAAGAAAAATATCCCAGCATGCAACAACAAGTATCTGTACAAGACGCAGGTGGGTCAACGGAAATTAATACTCTTCATCCAAGAAAAAGGCCCACGTCTACATATACTAAATAAATATTCTAGCACCATTTAATGACCAGGTTTTTTCTTGATGAACTTAAGTTTGATACGGAGTGAAATTTACACAGAAAACTCACCCAAATCTCTAAGGCTAATATTTGGAGAGGATATAATGGGGTAGTAATCGCTACTGTACATGGAAAGTTTGCTCATGCAAATGTGAAATTAAATACAAAACGATTGACATGTGATGAAATGGAAATGCAAACAAAGAACAAAGCTGGGTATGAAGCCCGGATTCAAATCGCTCTTGGGCCCGCCGCGCGGTCAATATACATAAAACTGTCTATAACACCAGTGAAATCGACAAGCAAAACGTGCCGGTCCTCCAACCATGTCCATTTCAAGGTAGCCTTGTCTGAATGTCAACTAGTTCCGTAATGAAATCTGTTTGCAGATGCCACCGTTTTCTGTCATCCATTTCAAGCTGAAATAGACATGTTGTGTGAGAAACTGACTCCTGGGTGCCGGCTTTGAAATGTACAAGTATTTGCTCTGAAGAATAATAGGAAATTGACACGAGAAATATACATAAGCTTTGTGATAACGGCGCGTAACTTTACTTGACAGATCATCCATTTCTGTTTATTGAAGAGGATGAAAGGAAAAGCAAAGATTGACACCTAAGAAATTGACATTAAACAAACAGACGTGTACTTTATTTGCAGCGGTGTTTATTTCGTTGGCATATGAGACACACGGTATGTACAGGAAAGAACGCGCAGAAATCTAAAATATTTGACAATGAAAAGGTTTTTAGTGATTTCATGTTTAATTACTCAGCGTACGTGCCATATTGTTGTGTAACGACACAAACACACAAAGCCGTTTTGAAACAGCAGAATCAAATAACAACATGGTTTTTAGCAAAATGTCAAATTTTCACAAAGAATTAACAACATCAATTTTTCAATATAATATTATCTTTTATTTTAGTGGCACAGTTTGAAATCTATTTTATCTCTTTCAAAAATAATTACTCGTTTTTATTCGTTATTTATGTATGAAATTTACTTCTTTCCAAACCACAAACACGTTTGTAAGCATCGCCTTTATAAGTCACTCATGTATAATTACATAAAATACATCCAGACATTTTGAAAGTATAAATTTAGCAAGTGACGTAAACTACTAAATTATGAGCATATAAGCAAATATAATTTGATAAATAAACATATAATAGAATTCTATTAATGTCAAATGTTTCAAGTAATAATTATTTGAACACGTTGATACTGCGAGTATCGAATGATTAAATTGTCATGGGTTCAGTGTGAAATAACTCAGGAAATCAAATTTCAAACATTGATACCCATATCACGTCCTGCTCGCGACATTTATATCCTATATTTGAAGAACATGTGTGCTGTGGTACAGAGGAAAGTTAGTTTTATGAAACCAAATGTTTTAGACATAGTTCAAACGTTCTGTTCTGTTTTTGAAGTATATCTGCTTTTGAAAAATAAATAAGTATATGAATAAAAAAAGAGGAAGACAGAAATGAAGATACATTTGAATAAATAAACGAATGAATGGATGAATGAATAAATAAATGAATAATTAAATAAAGGAATAAAAAAAACAATGAAATAAATAAATGAAAGAGGAGTACAAATAAATAAATAAATAAATAAATAAATAAATAAATAAAGTACATTGAAATACATAATGTACCATGGTATGTGTAATTTGGTACACTTATTGTCAAAGACAAATATCCTTGTACTTATTTCACCTTCTGCTTTCCAGATCGGGAACAGCCATTGAATTCGATAAATCATTTAATCGCTGCTCATGATTGTAATTACCGAGATACCGATCCCTTCATGCGATCGGAAGATTTGTATTATGGTCTTAAGACGAAGACACGCAAGCGTGTGAGGCACAATGAGGTTACTACACGCCTTGATATTACAAATACGCTGGAGAATTACTGCTCCTTGCTTGTAGCATTGGCTGGCAGTCAAAATATGAATGAATGAACGAAGGTGGAAACGGATGAATGAGAAATCATTCTTCAGATATATCAATGAGTCAATTAATTAATCATACTTTGAAGTAAAGTAAATACATCCTAATCACTTCAACGAAAGAATTGGACTTATTCTTTCTGAATGACGGGGTCGTCATGAAAGAGAACGAAAATTAACAATACACGCAAAGGAAAAAACCTTGAACAACATTAACTCTCTACAAAGAAATCGTTTATAAGTTCTCTATCTACGAGAAGACCATACTTTCTTGCTATTAACGAGAATCGATGTTCGTGTAGCCATGTTCTCTATATGACTGTAATGCTGAATGTATTCTCTCAATAGGCGATTGCTCCATTGGAAATATATACTGCCGTCCAAAAGAAAGTATACCAAGATTTTGAGAGACTACTGAATAAATTCACAAATGCGTTGGATATACAAGAGATA
>JAUELE010073435.1:0-15306 GCA_031471655.1 Diodora aspera
TCTCCACCCAAGAGTAGACTCAAAGCGCTTCCATATATTACCCTGGTTAACCCAAGCTGCCTTTCAGCGCTAGAAGGACATTACACTCCAACAATTGAAGGACCAGTACCCAGATTCAGCTGGGTCGACTGAGACAATTGGAGTAAAGAGTCTTGTTTTAGGACACAACACAGCGCCGCGAGCCGGGGGGCGAACCCGGGTCGCCAGATTACAAGTCCGACGCTTTACCACGCGGCCACCGTCTCCTAATAAATACATTTCTTACACTATTACCACTTTCATTCTTGTACCCATGGATTTCTGTTTGTCGTACAAGTAACTGTAATCAATATATAGTTTTAATAAAACGCCTTCAGTTTTTTCTCTAATTTCGTCGTGTATGTCGTACAACTTGTTGTAGTTAGAGTATTGCGTGTGGAGAGAAAGAAATATTCAAATTGGTACATCTGTATCTCTCTAGTAAATTCTTCTTCCTCACTACCTGCATGTTTCTGTAACATACTGGTATTCGTTGAAAAATGATTGGTCGAAAGTATTCATGTTTCAAAACATTTTCCAACTCGTCTACATCAGGAAGCTCACAACAGGTTCGACCATGTTCCTTTGAATAAAAGCATATTTTTGTAACCATTTTTGAATAATTTGTTATCAGGGATTGAAATAATGTAGATGCTTCTAAACAAAAGTTAATTCACACATCCTGAGATATATTTTATAACACTGCGTCTCCAGAATTGGCTCAAAAATCGTTAAATTTCATTCGAGTTAGAGCGTAAGCGAGCGCTTCTGTGTTTTACTAATACGCTATAGAAATGAGAAATGATTTCTGGTGACGGAAATACTACCAGAATTTGAGAGTACGCGTTGCATCAGATGCAATATTCCTCACTGTTGGAAGTGAACAGTTTGTGTTAAATTTCCCGTCCACTGGGGACCCATAAACCGAGTCGAGTGGGGCGACAGAGATACAGCTAAATTGATTGTGATTCCCCCGACAGTTCGGCGATAGGAAGCAAGCAAGCAAAACACTCTGAATCCGATTAAAATGTCTGAAGAACAGACTGAATAAACGACAGCCAGATTCATTTGATGTCAATTTGGTCGGAATGGAGCTGCGGTATTGGCTGGACGTCCCGTCATTTTGATCTTCCTGCACGTGCAGTGTCCAAAATGTAGGGAAAATACTTTATTGGTCTTGAAATATTCTCCGGTGCTTGTTAGCCACTCGTTTCTTATTTAAGGCTCGTAGTCTATGTGAGTAAATTGGATATTTACAGAAAATCTGGCCTAATTTCCTGTTTGTCTACGGTTTGCCATATAACTTGGTTAGATCGTGACAGCCCAATGTCATCAGAATGGCAGGCTGTGAGATGTTTAAAGCACACGGCAAATGTATGGCAAATCATATTACATAGTCTCGAGAATATAGTATATTGCCGAGGGCGTATCACTATGACAACAGTTTACACACTTTGTGAGGCTGGACAGGAGTGGTTTATTTGTGCACAGATTGTATTATATATTATTTTTGCATTGGTACTCACTGCAGTTCTGGTCACATTTCAACATTCTGTGTCTGGAGAAATTCCATCGAATTGCCATGGCATCTTCATGAACCGAACACTCTCTCGTAATTATAATTGGACGCCCAGACTCACTCTTCTAGAGCCTCTTTTACATTATTAATTCATGAAATATAAAACACAAAAGAGATGTGTTACATGCGAGGAAAGAAGACATCGAGTCTAACTCAAACTTCATTTAACGTAATCAAATTTACAAAGATCTCTAGTTCATAAAATATGTGTGTTTTAAACTAATACACACTCCTCGATAACATCAATTTGCGTTGTCCAGTGCACTGTACATATGTACTTAAAGAGAAATGTAAACAATACTGGATCTTTGGAACAGTCTAAAAAGTACACATTTTCTTTAGGGAGCGACCTTTTGATATTTACCGGGGGTGAACGATTTTCTCCTCCAAACTGTTTTTTTCTCATGGCATGAGACAATCTATTTTTTCTGAGAAAATTGACTTATGTAATCTATTTATTTTCCCCAAAATTGTTTGCAAACACTTTATGTTAAAGATGTTCCTGCACCTTTCCCATAAAAAAACAAAATGGTCGCTCCCTTACATAGCTTGAATTAGACAGGAGGTTTCAACCAAAATCATTACTAAATGTAAACACCATCATTTATGAACTATTCACTATTGATTCATTTGTTATTATTTTGTTCAAGTTTTATATGATTTTAAGAAGCGAAACAATCTTAATGTCTGAACCATGAGTAGGCTTGTGCTGGTAATCATAGGCGTATGGGCACCCTCGGCGTTGGGAGGGGCGGGGGGCAGTGATCTTCTTGCCCGAAAAAAGAATGGGCACCCTCGGAGTTTGGAGGGAATTGGCGCAGTGACCTTCTTGCCCGAAAAAAATACCACCTAGAATAACCGAGAAGCAAAACAAAAAATAGAAAAAACGTTAACACTGTGCCCGAATCTTGGGGGGTTGTTGCCCGAATTCTGTGCGGGATGGCTACTGCTCCCCCCCCCCCCCCCCGCTCCCCTGGCTCGGACGCCTATGCTGGTAATAGGTTCACACCATACAGGCAATGTAGACTCCCATTTTAAACTGCCCTCAACGTATCTTTGCAATCAGTGCTAAATGCATATGGTGTATGTATGGGTACACATTTTATATATAAAAGAACTACAACGATGTATGGCCCCTTCAAATTAAATTGTAGGTTCATATAAAGTGGACCACCTAACCACCCCCCACCCCCGCACTGCTGCTATGGGTCAACAATATGGGAATATATACTGCTCAAAAGACAGGTTCAAGCCTGATATATGTGCTTACACCGATATAATTGATTTTGCTGTTCGAAGGTTTGCCGGAACTTGCCATATAAGCACATATTGAGAACGGGTATTTCCATGCAATATTGCTGCTAATAAAGATTTACCAATTACTTAAAGGTCAGGTGAAATTTAATGCTGATGGGTATTGAATTTTAGGAAAATGTGCTTCAGGTGATATGTTCCACAAAATCGGAAATTCATGATCTATCGGCATATGCAGCATTTGCATGTGTTCTTCATCATTGTCAATTTAAACATGCCCACATTGACATGTGACATTGGTGCCAACTGTGCATGTTTACCATGTAGATTTCGGATGCACGACCTTTTGTAAAAAAAATAGAGTTATTAGTATGTTTGAATTTGTTTTGAGTAGTCTATTACATTTAAGCAAACTTAGCACTGTACACGACACGAACTATTTGCGATTGTCACGATTTCAAAGTCTGAACATGTGATGCCATGGACCGAATCTTACTGCTCCCCTGGTGACAAAAGGTTTCAGCAATGACGTCAAACACAGTGACAGCGTCTCTCATGCACTAAAACTACATAATTTACGGCAGTGGAGAAATGATATGCTAGAAAGGAAACGAAAAAGCGACTAATATTGATGGCATGTGACCACGTGATGCTCTCAACGGTATAAAGGACAATGAAGTGACCAATGTGACGCGCAGCTGTATTCTGCTGTCTCACATGTTTCTGCTCACGGCAAATATCATTGATGAAAAGTGATGGAAATATATTAACAAATCGCTGTTGCAAATATAAATGTCATATAAATAGCTCTAAAAGTAGCTATTAATCTCAAATTTACAGGTTGGTTCGTCGTGTTTTCTAACATTTGACATCAATCAGTGTGAATGTGCGCGGACAACTGTTTTGGTAGCCTTCCATTATAGTGTGATGTCTGTATTTATGGGGCGGTGAGTGGCCTCCAAATCGTAAAAACCATATTCCTGGCCTGTTCCAATTACCAGCTTTGATTGTCGTCTTATTTTAGATTCGTGATGTCAGGGGAAACTGTTCATGTGGACCATCTGCAATCTTTTCTGGAAGCAAATCGATCGAACAATCTCTGTCTTGCCTCATATTGTGTATTAATTTGTAAATTAGGCAAACCTGTCTATTACAGATTTGCCACACACTGGAGATCTCGATTATGTGTTGAACAAATCAATGACCATTTATTCTAGTGTTTGAGGAGCCTTTTTAGCTTTTACGGGAAATTTTGTCATTCAAACTTAACTTTTTTATCATTGGCTTTAAAGGTACTTATATTTGTGTTCTAGATACCTATTAAATAGTGAGTTCAGATGAGATTAAAACAAGCGCCACACCCTCTCCTTTAATACAATTACTCAAAAATGTATAAGCTCTGGAAACACGAAAAGCAAATGATAATAAGTTCAGAATGCTTCAAACGTCATAAATATATTTCGAGTGGAATTATACTGATGTTCAGAAGTAAATTTAACCAGTCTTTGAAATACGAGCGACAAAAATTCATAAGTAGATTTCGTGGTATGTATTGGAGAGAGCGTTGTTTTAGCATGACGGAGTCAAACGAGTGTTGATGAAAAGTGGCACTAACCACAAGGGGTTGGAAAAAAGATTGCCTGTTTTCATTTGTAGCGTTTCTTTTGGACGTCAGTATATCTTTTATTTGTATTTCGCAATGATGTTTGTGCAAAATAGCAAGATCTGGTACGGATATATTCCATTGTAGGGATAATTGTGTCAGATTTATAAATTATTATAGCCAGGAGATATTTGTCATTTTAAAGTCTTCAAAATAGTTTGACTTTATAATTTTTCATTTGTTTGTCTCAAACAATCACGGCTCGGGAAATGATTTGGAAGGTCTTTCGTTAAAACTACAGATGAAAGCGAAACTTTCTTAACGCAGATGCTGAGATTTGGATATGAGGGGAGATTGGAACAGAAAGATGTGAACTGCGTCGTTCAAGTGTGTACTTCAGAAACTTCATGTAGTTAACTTTGGAAGCATTGTGAATCGAGGCAGTCTGACGTGCCAGATCAGAGACGAGGTTAATGCATTTCACTGAAAGTTTGTTATCTTTCCAATTACTGTAACACTATTATTTTGGTCCGACTATGTTAGGTTTGTTTGCAACTGTTGAACATACGGAAGTAGCTGGACTTGTGTTTACTTGAGAATGGTTCGGCAAACATAACGGCCTATTTGTTCATCTTCAAACTTCATCGACGTCTGGCATCGTCTTGAGAGGAATTTGTGAATCTTTGGTCTGAGCAGAAACGTAATTCAATTGGACTGAACTGAACTGAGTTCTTTCTTGATTGGCGTGTAAACGTCGTTGTCTACGTCAGCAATACATATATGGCTCGATAACGTCTTGCCTGAGGATCCAAAATGGCGGTCTGTTATAAACAGTAGTACCTCTTTGGATAGTTCTATTAGCCCCAATCACCAAAGATTCTTTCCAGTCCTTAATCCCCCAGCGAGGACCTGTGACGTCAGACGTTTTACTACAACAGTTCGGGGCCCATTGCACACGCTACGATGTGACTTCCGGTGAAAAAGGGCAGTCTCTACAAAGTCGCCATCTTTATTCTGGGATTCTTTGGAATTAGCGTTTAAATATCGTTGCTATGGAAACCTCTGAAAAGCATCACCAACGTGGGTTGTCGGCCATAATTACCTAGCGGGGAAATGTCGGCGATCTGCGGACAAATTAAATTTTCATATCTGTCAGGGCGGACGCTGTGATCGATCACTCGTGTTCGATGAAATTTGGTTGGACCTACTACCAGAGTACTCCTACGAGACAAATATACATAAAAGGTCCACGACTTCACTGTTGTTATTATCAAATTTTTACGTCGAACATTGATTTGACCGAACAAGCCATTCTAACAAGCGTCAAACGCCTAATGCATATGACATCTTTCAAACAGGAGTGTATTGGATGACAGCTGATCGTAGTTTCAGTGGGAGGAACATTTTTCAATCAAAGGTACATGAATGAAACATATTTCCCAAAGTATCGACGGCATTACTCTAGGGCTAGATTCTCCTTCCATCGGCCTTCTTCTGGACGGCCCTAATGGACCTTCTCCGCCGATCTGAGCTTTAATTAACACGGCGCTATTTGCATTACCAGAGGCAGTCGATTTTCTAACGGAACGATTCCTTTCCCCCAACTAGAGCTTATGGCACACAGGTCATCGGATTGAGCCACATACACAAAACTGGGGAGTTTTTCCCTACCGGCTAGTGTTCCACTCGAACGGCAGTACAGTGTGTTTGCCACGCTATTATTGAAGAATCGGTGCTCCTGTTCCTGCTAATAGACCAGCGGCCTCTTTCCCACACAGTCCAAGCTTCTTGTGCGTCGCTCTGCCGTGGTTGCGCGGGTCGATACTCGGATTAGGAGATTGTTTAGCTTTGTGAATGCACACATCCTCCGAGTCCAGCGTCGCTCTTCCTGGCTGACCCAAGGGACAGCGGCTGGCTTGCTTTCCACTGACCTTTGCTGACCAGTCTTGAACAGTTTTTTCGACTCTGGGAGACAGGGTTATGGTAGAAGACAATGTTCCATCGTTACCACCACCATTCTATGTGAGTATATTGCCATGAATCTCGTAAGCCGGGTGAACAAAGTGTGTAAAACATGTTCGCATTAGACAATAATTATACCAACCGGGTGATCAATTTAAATATATGTCAGCTGCCGATTTTAGATTCATAATGTTTCTAGTTTGTTCTAACCTTGTGTACAATCATTTAAAACGCAGGTGAATGTTTTAAACCAGCGTGTAAGGACATTTCCTTTCAGTTGTTACTTAATTGGGTTGTCATCTTCCAAAATTGTCATCATGTCAACAGATGACTTACATCCTGGCATGTCATATAGTTTATCAAGCGTAGGTATTGTGATTTATGAGCATTTTTACATAAAAAACATGACTAATATGATAATGAGCGATTAATATTTATGGCACTCGACCCATTTCATTGTTTAGTGTAAGGACCCTTTTCTTCAATTAAGCTGTGTTACTGTCAATACAAGAGAAGTACAGGATGTTATTTATATGATTAGTAAGCAGAATGAATTTTGATGCGATTCCATGACATAACCATATGTAGTTATTGTGCCCATGTCCTTTCATGCAGAGGTAGTATAGATAGGCTTTTAACACACATGACCAGGTTGATGTCGTCCGAAATGTGTGACAGGTAACCATGTGATATTACAGCAACGTGTATAATTTGTTTCACCTGTCTTGTCTGAGTTTACATCCACGATGAATATAGTCTAACAATGTATTGACACAACAATATATCTATTAAAATGGCTTGATGGCAATTAAACTGCACCTTAGTCTGTACCTTAAAAGTATTAATATATTTCAGTGTGTTAAATTCAACACGTAGTTCTTGTTAAAACCTTACTGTCAAAAATTAGTTCCACTTTGATTCCATTTCCTAGTTGATGGATGTCGAAATTCTATTATCCCAAACACAATTATGGTATTTTACAGGCAATTTCTTCTTGAAGCGTGGATGGAATGGCTGTTCTGCTTCAAATGTTGCTTGATTCATTAGTTACTGATACGAGTTTAAATCAAGTGTTGTAATTCTTCAAAAGTTGTTATTTGCTCTCTTTACATCATATAACAACACCACTGAAAAAAATGTAGCAACCAACCATCTGAAAACATTTAGCATTAAGCCTGTGCACTCAACGCGTTCCTACCGTAACCTCAGGTGTTGCATCGATACAGGTGTTTCTCTCAAGTCGGTAGCTAACAAACTAATTAAATGATCTGTAAATCCCCCTCTAAACCCCCACTTTGATCAGGACTGTCTGTCTGTGCTGGACTTAATTTGAAACCCTAGGAATGGAATCCATTAGCCTGTCACGTTAATAAAGATGTATGTGAAGATTTAACACCTGCCACAGCAAAGAAATCACCTTAATAATGAAGGTGGAAGTTCTGGTGCCTCTTTCGTTGACCAATCTTTTATTTCAGACTCTTGTTATTTAGTTCATTCATAAAATATGAACTTTGTAAATGGGTTACAAAGGGGGATGTGTTAACACGTATACTCCTGTGAACGAGTCAGTTGCCATTACCTACATGAAGAATGGCATGTATACATTGTACCCCTCTAAGTATACCCCGTAAATGTCCATGGTATACTCAGTTGGCAAGTACTGACATCAAGGTTTTTCATCTTGATACACCGTACACCCCTTTTTGATAGTCGTTGGTATGCCGAGTTACCAACTAACCGTATAACAGTGCTTTAACCTGGGTATACATTGTATCCTCTTGGTATACCCCGTGATAGCATACACAGCTAGCAAGTAAAGACATCATTGTTCTTAGACTTGATACACTAGTAGTCGTGGAAGATCTTTATCATATACCCAGTTGCCAACTAATCACATAAAGATGCTTTGCCCGGGTATACTCTGTACTTTCGTGGTATATCACACATGGTATACTCAACAGCAAAGTACAAGTCGCTTCATCTTCATATTGGTATTTTATCTACCCCTTTTGGTATACCTGATACTTATCATTGACTGTTATCAGGTATATCATCACCGTCGTTATACTCTTCTTAATATATGAACATAGGATCTTATATACGGTCATTTGATATTTGTCTAATTACCCAGCACTGATTTTAGTATAATTATTATATTCTTAGCACTAAGCGGTATACTGAATAGACGAATAAAGTAGTTTTATGATGATGGCCTGGCTAGATCATCATCACTGTGCTCAAATTTGATTCAAATTATTATTACTGTATTTGCAACTGTTAAACTGCTGCTGTTGGTGTTTTACTGCATACGTTTTACTGAGTTTCTCGGAAGTTAAGCATGTCAGGACAAAATGCTCATAAATGCATAAAATGGTAATTAATGTATGGACTATTTCCTGAACAGCATATTACATTATTTCCTATGAATAAATGACGTAACCGACTCTCTGCAAACATGAATCATGATCGAAGGTTCCCAGATACGTTTGCACTGACATTAGGCATACATGTTTACTTTGTGGTGTTTGCGGTTGCTTTTTTCAGAAGAAACCATTGATTTTTAACAATAGGTCCTTATTTTAAGAATAGCTTTGAGACGATTGGATTAAGCAACTGGTCGTTTACTTTTACGGTAAAAGATAATTGTGATATTCAGGTTATTGGTGAATATATGATTAATTAAGTTTTAAGTTTCTGGTTCTAGATCTAGAATAGAAAGACAATTATGAAATATCTTTTATTGACAGGAATTGCTTTTACAGTTTTCTTTCCGAAAATACTTGACCTAAGATTTCTCTGTTGAAATTAGAAAAACAGTTGATTGCCATATTTGTGTTTCAAATACCATTCAGGCCCCTGAAGACACTTTATGGGAACCGAGCCCCATCATGAAATGTCCGGCCATTAGCACGGACAATAGTCCACTCAGCGGTAATGACCAGACCTCATGTGAGCATAGACCCCGCTAATAACCGGCGATGACCCATTAGTGGCCTGGTCAGTCCAAATTGACTGGGACAAAGACTTGTTAAGATATGTAATATAGCAAATTGTTTCCCCAACAGCCGTGAAATTCCTTCATTTGCCCCTTTTGCGTCTTTGTGGGTCCTGGGCCTTGTTTTACAAAGCGATCTTAGCGCTAAGTTGATCGTAACTCCTTAAGATCGAGATTTTACCTTTACAAAGTTATGGTGAAATCTCAATCTTAGGGACTTAAGATAAACGTAGCGCTAAAATCGCTTTGTGGAAGTGGGCCCAGGACCCTGTTTTACAAAGCGATCTTAGCGCTAAGTTGATCGTAAACTCTTAAGATCAACTTTTTAAACCTAGTTTTAACCATCATTTCAGTTGGCAAAGTAACTGCAAGCTGTACTATAATATGTCCTAAAATCACTCCCAGATTGTCTGGAGAAATATATAGAAATGTTTGAGACGTTGGTTTTAAAATTAACCGGGTCGCTAAGATTGATCTTAGCTAAGATCGCTTTGTGAAACAGGACCTAGATCACTATCTTCAAGTGACTTTAACTCTGTTAACAAATATTTTTTCTACAAACACATTTCAGATCTTTATCCTGGTTATCTTTAAACGTGGGTAAATATAATTTCCTCTGTACCCGGTTTACACACGGGTATGTTGGCGCAAAACAAGACAATAACGTTACAAATACATTTACTTGACTGAAGCAAGATATATCGATGTACATGTAACACGGAATGAAGAGAGACAAATATATCTTGTTCTTCGTGCTAGACTGTTTGAGAAAGCGTAGGCTAGATAAGGAAAAGGTCAGGTAATTTGTCGGTAGTAATAATAATCTTGCCTTTGACATTAGACATTACACGATGCATCTTCATCGTCTATTTGGCTTCCTTTGAGTAGGAGTAAGATACGTTCTACACCTTACATGATAAAGACAGGTGCTCGAGTTACAGTGTGTTGGCGAACACTACTAAGTACACAAAACTTTAAATGACTCGTATTTTAATGACTTTTCAGGCAAAACCTACACCTATGACAAACTCGTATCTTGAGTAGTTTTCAATCTCTTCCATTGCCCACACAAAACTATCAACGTTATCTCATTTTTTGAAATCGAGATAACTCTTTTCGAACTCATTCCCGCCTACGTTCAAAATATCAGTTGTACAGTAAATATACACAAGTGTCCAGATATTCATCTAAGTAAGGTGTTCATTGACTCGGACATAATTTATATTTGCCGAACGGTTTTTGTTTTCATTTATCTGATTTAAGTAGTAAACTGCATATTACACATCGTTCTTGGATATCAAATACATACTACTACATACTACTGTTTGGGTTGAATCCATCCGTTTTACCTGGGAAATATGTGATACCGTTTACTATAATAGTATATTGTAGTTGTCATACTGACGACGATATCTTTATTTCTTGCAACATGTCTGTTTTATAGTTATTTTAAATCAGGTTACGTATTGTGCCTAAATATGTGTCCTTTTAATTCTTCCGTATTTAATCGACAAACATTTCTCAATAAAGTCTAAATATATTTATTTTTTTTCTGTACACTCAAAGCGTACTAAATTCACAACTTCTAACTTCAAATAGAAACATATGTTCTAAGAGGCAATGACGGTTAAAAGTCAGCTTATTTTACGTCGCTTTTTGCCTCCCGAATGACTATCCAGATTAACTGACCTTTTATGCCTAAGTATTGGAGCCAGTGAATGCGTAAACGAGTAGAAAACGACCGTTACCACTAGCGGTGTTAGACTGCCAGATGCGCAGTTATCTCCGCTTGGATTAGTGTTTTCTTTAGGTCAAGGTGTGAGCTTACCGCCTGAACGAAAATTGACAAACTGCCGGTGTCTGTAACATGACTGCGTTTACAGAACTGTCCATTAATACCATTTTGTATTCCGATAATTCAAATTTCTCATGAGATAATATTTTAATGAGTAAGAATAAGTATAATTATTGTGCATTCAATGTAACTATTAAAACAAATAATTAGATTTTTGTATTTGACTTTCTTAAGCTTGACAAGCACGTTTCAAATTTTAGTTTCTAAACACAGGAATGTCAGCTAGTCTGACTCACTCTCAAAGTTTGTTATATCTTGTACAAATAGATGTCTTGAGTGAAGAACCTATTAAGCCCCAATCTGTTTGTGTTGGGGCACGTGGCCAACGTTTATTCCTCTCCGCTGTTTAGATAATGAAGGGATGGTGCATCTATCTGGCATACATTTGCCAAGTGGTCAAGATTTCCTACACAGTCCGGTTCTCCAAAGTATAAATGTCAGCGCCGGGAGGGACGGTCGGAGGTTTGCCCGTGGGGGAAAAGATAATTGTCCAAACATTTCATGGAAAGTCGATCTTCAGAATTCCTATTCCAGTTTCCCAGATACAAACTCTTCCAGGAAAAAACACTTATATGAAACGTTGATGCATATATGTATGTATGTATGTATGTATGTATGTATGTATGTAAAACACGTGAGAAATGTAACTGTGTAGTCATGTGTGCGTGTGGGTGTGTAAGGGTAGGTATAGGAACGGAATTAGGTGTGTATATTCGTACATAAATATAAAAGGGGATGCGGTTTTGATACCTTCATTTTCATGTTGTTTTCTTTTTGGAGTGTAAATGTAAGTAAATATAAAACCATTTAAAACCTTCAGTTATTAGTGAAATTATAAACAATTATTTATATTTGATTTCATAGAGATTTGAAATAATCTTAAGGGGCACTTTATTATGTCTGAAATTTAAAACAGTTTTCAACATGAAAATATACAATTTATCGGGGTTGATTTATAAAGGTTAACATTATTTCATATTTTAACATGTTTGTATTTTATTTGAAGTTGCAAATATTTAATAATAATTTTTTTTACTTTATATAACTTCCCACACCATATCTTCCTGCGCATACATAAATGTTCCCACTACCTGTATATCTTTCACAAATAGCTTACTTAAATGTCATACCCACGACAATGACTTTAACAAAAGGACAATTAGAACGGCAGGCCTGCGTTTAGCTGTGCTCACATTTCATCCGTGTATCTTCCATTTTGTGCATCTACTTAGTCAATACAGCGTAGTGTTCGCCCACATATAAGTCCACTCCCCACATGTTGTGTTACTAAATAGACTAATCCATAATCTGCATCATAACAGTATTTCGCTTCATTCAGCCTGCCAATTCCATTGAGTGTTTCTATCAGTTGGCTGTCCATCAAAACACATCAAATATTTATACGAGAACAAATGGAGGTTTTAATCAATGGCAGAATGTGGAGTAGTGCTGACATGTTTGCCGTCACTCAGGGTTATGCGTATTGCTAATTTACCATACATATTTGATAAAGCCTTTAAATACAACAAAGCCATAATCACGCCAGAGTTAAGCTTGTTTGTAGTAGTCTCCGTTTCGTGATCTGTGTTCTGCCGCCAGTGACGGCTGACTTGTGCTGTTGGCGTAAATAGTTTATGTCTTTCTTTGAAAAAGAAAGCCGTTGTGTTTTCTGTGTAAAGAGTGAATCGTAAATTGTAGTGCTTCTTTGGTTTACGCGTTTGCATATGTTACACGCACTCGTGTTACGTAATCTTGTAAGGCCCGAAGGAGTGCGTTGTTCTGGTACCTCTTGAGGAGCTCCGACCACCCTTTTTTCGTACGCTCATTCAGATGCTATGAGGCATCTTTTGTCGTTCATTCAGTTAAGATCTCAGAGCATTGAGGCATGCACTCAGTTAAGATCTCAGAGCATTGAGGCATCCTTTGGCATTCACTCAGTTAAGATCCTTGAGGCATCCTTTGGCGTGCACTCAGTTAAGATCTCAGAGCATAGGGGCATGCTTTCTCATGCATGCAGTTAAGATCTCAGAGCATTGAGGCTTTCTCATGCATGCAGTTAAGATCTCAGAGCATTGAGGCATCCTTTGGCATGCACTCAGTTAAGATCTCAGAGCATTGAAGCGTCCTTTGGCATGCACTCAGTTAAGATCTAAGAACATTGAGGCATCCTTTGGCATGCACTCAGTTAAGATCTCAGAGCATTGAGGCATCCTTTGGTATGCATTCAGTTAAGATCCCAGAGAATTGGGACATCCTTTGTCATCTTCACAGTTAAGACCTCAAAGCACTGAAGGATTCTTTTTGTGCACTCTTTTTGGAAACCAGAGCATCACAACATCCCTTTTTCGTCCACTCTTTAAGACATCAGACTATTTGGACTTGATTTTTGGTGCACACACTCTTAAGACCTCATCGAATTAAGGCATCTTTTTAGTGCACTCAGTTAAGCCTCAGAGCACTAATAGACCCTTTTTATGCACTCCTTTTGGAAATCAGGGCATCACAACATCCCTTTTTTGCACAATCTCGCAAGACCTCAGAGCATTAAGGCATCTTTTTTCGTGCACCAATTTACGACCTCGTAGTTTGTGGCATATTTTTCGTGCACTCTCTTACAACGTCAGTGTATTACGACATGTTTCGATGGACTCCTTAAAGCATTAAGACCTCCTCTTTTGGTACATCACCTTAGAACCTTTTAAGCGTTAAGACACCCTTTGTTGTATGTCCCCACGGGATTTCAGAACATTAAGCTTGCATGTACTCATTTCCAAAACCAGAGCTTTCACAGCATCGTTTTTGTTACTCTCATCAAAGACATCAGGGCTTATTAGGGTATCTTTTACACTGTCACACTGTTGACCCCGGAAGGGCTTTAGATGCCTTTTATCTCGCACTCATATAGACTTCAAAGCTCTTTCAAGCGGTCCCTGTTCGGGTTTGAACTTAGAAGCAACTGGGAGACGCTTAACTCTTCAATAATACAATTAAAGATAGTATTATAACAAATTGCACTTTAATTTGAAAATTTGTCAGGCATACTTCTGTTCTAATTTGCTGAAATCTATGGGAATGTCACGAATTAACTTGTAAATTAAAACTTTTTTTTATTGTTAATCTGTTGTATGCATACGTTTATATAGTCATAGTAGTCCAGGACAGTCACATCGGCAGAAATATAATTTGTGCGAGTTTCGATGAACGAAATTATGGTCAGTATATTGAGTCGAGTATCACCAAATGAGTGATCCAAGAATTTGCCTTATATCCTGGTGACCTTACGTCGTTATGCGATGCCAAGGCACCGTGGCAGCACAGTGAGACGTATAAACTAATACACTACACATCCACGAATTATGTTAGTCTGGATCAACTCCCAGGACAAGAAATAAGCGTCAACGACTTCTGATTCAGCGATCTATTGGCAACCTTCTCTTCATCTGCCGCTGTTACCGGACGCAAAGTTAGAGTGGACGAGAAGAATTATTTTATTTGAAAACAGAATATTTGAACTTGATGCAATCAGTTCTGCCAACGTTGAAGGTGACAGGCGTGGGTCTTTTTACGTCTTGGCGTTGGCCTGATTGGATATCTGACACCGCGTACACCATCTAATCAACAGAACACCGGTCGCCAAAAAAACTGAATAAAACAAGGCTGGAGAATATCGCCTCGGGTAATGTTCCGCAACGTTGTTAACGGCTTTAATACGCGGAGTCTTTGTTTTATGTAAACCAAGATGACAGCTTAATGTTGGCATGGCGTTTATTTCTGACCTGACATCCCATGTCATTTCGACTGGGATCGATTTCAGACTGATTTTTCACCGACAACAGCGTAACCAGCTTCTCTAATTGTAAACACAGGCACAGTTAATGGCTGTTAAACGTTTATAATTTGTATGTGTTCCAGTTTGTGTGAATTCTCAACGGCGATTTATAGGAACATTGTGCTTCAACATAAATGTTACGCCTTTTTTGTTTAAGCTGTTCCGTACACAGAGGAGATATACAAAAATATTTGGAATTATTGTCGGGGGG
>JAUELE010073545.1:0-15306 GCA_031471655.1 Diodora aspera
GTCACCTCTGCAGTAAAAATGATGCATTTAAAGTCACATATAATGCACTGTTGTTACAACAGATGTACTGAGCTTGAGGGCTTTTGTCAGCCATTCAAAACGAAATTGTGGGAACTTGGGTTCACGATGACATTGTCAGTCGCTTGCATCAAGGTCACCTCGCAACGCATGGTCAAGATCTGGAGACAGGAGTTATGAAACTCTGTATCTTGCATGTGAGGCAACGTAGAAATTACTGCTGTACATGAGTTAGTTTTGCACTATTTTGCAGAACCTAATATATATAATAATATTCTTTCCTATCTTAAAATACACTGGTGGGCAAAAGAAAATATACACCCATGTTTGATGACCAATAGAATGAAAACTAACAAGAATATGATAATCAGTGATGGTGTATTCGGAAATAGAGTCAACTGCAGAATGCCATACACAATTTCAGCACAACACTCCGATTAGTGACGTACACGGCATATCTTTAGTGTTTTGTTATTATCTGTGATGATTTAGTACAGATTCGTTGTCTTTTCATACCAATTCTGCGCATGCATTTTTACGATTACCCAGAAAACCTGTTGGGCGATTTTTCGCCACTGCACGTGCAACGTTACAATCGATGTGTTTCTTTTGGAGAATGGGGATTGCATTTTTCGGGGAACCATTGTTAGCCTAATACAGGTTTGTTTACTTTGACATATTTTGAGTAAAGCACAATTGAGTTTAGTTTTTGTCATTTCATTAAAGAAACATGGCTGCATAGTTTCACCAGGGTCGAAATATGTTGTAATTATCCTAAAAATATATATGATGTTTTAACATCTTTTGATAAAAGAGTATGCTTTTGCCTTCAGCGCGATAGCACCTGATAACTTTTATCAGTGTATATAGAGACTCCCTGCTTTTATTCATGTCAAATTTTGCTTTTGTGGCGAGCGAGGCCATAAGACGGTTGTAACCTATTTAGTTTGCTTTGTGATTCTATGTCATGGTGTATTTCATGGCGATGTAATGCACCATTTACACGTATATTACTTTGTATTCCCACATGTTTAATTGTGTGGAACTTCCTATTGTCGACCATGGAGTTCTTGTGTCAGTTTGACCGCAGCCAACAGTGCAAATGTTAAAAAATTGACTTCAATGTAAAAAGATGTCTACGACGACGAATTATTTTGTCTGTTTTTTTTTCTCGGAAAGTTTGATAGAAATTGGTGAGACAGTGTCATTTCTTATTGATATATTCTAGCGGATTCACTTTAAGTAGCTGAAACAAAACACTTTTGTTGTCAAACCGCATTTAAATCTTACCTCAATGCTGTTTTATTTCCCAAAATGGTTCGCCAGATTGGCATGTTTATTGCTGGAGAACTGCTGTATCTTAAAAACCATGACAGTTAGAGCATATAGCTAATCATGCGGGTTGGAGATAGATCTTAATTTGTAACAATTGTGTGCAAGAGCTAAAATGTTTCCGCTTAAGGGCTGTTAAACTGTTTAAAATGTTTCGTTCTGTATTCGTCGATACAAACTAAATACATATTCAGTTAAAACGCCACACTCGGCTAACAAGTGGATTGCGCAACTGCACTAAGAGACACAGATGTGCGTTACGCACAGATGACAAATATATCTGTTTAGAAAGACAGGGAAAGACAGTAACGAGTTTTATATGTTTGATATGCGTGAGCGTAAACATTAACTCTGTGAATCTTGTTCTTTGAGTCGGAAAATCAATCTATCTGAAATCAATAAGACTTTACGCCATTATCTACAGTCGTGGGAACTAAAATGACGTAAAAAAACTTCACTTGAAAGTATTTTACTGGACAAGTATAAAACTTTAGACAATTAGATCTTTACAACTTCAAAGAATTCGTTCAATAATTTATTCTGTTCATAAAACCATTAATACCCATGATCAACTATTACATAATTTGAACGGAACAGATAATCATTCTTAACACTTGATTTTAAACTCGAAAGTCATGAACAAAGGTATCTAATTCGGTAGAAGACCCCGCCAGGCTACGAGGGAAATTCAAGTAGACGGTGGCTATCACCAGTTATTGACTTGTGTGTAAACCCAATAACAAACAACTTTACATTGGAAAATGGAAACCGCTGTAATAGGTATTTGCTCCATCGGGGGCCTATGGAAATGTGTTTATCTTGTTTCGAAATGAACAAAGTCTTCTTATCTCCCTGTATATCTGACAGAGGAGGGTTGGAAAATTATAAACCAATGAGGTATATCCCACTGGGCTTTGATTACTGATAAGTCCATGTGGTAAAAAGTCAAATGTTCTTTAGTGCAGACCTCCGAAGTTTATTGTGTTTCGATGGAGCTTCAAGAAGTGCCTTGAATAACACTCATCATTGTAGAAACTATAAATTGTCACTTGTGTTGAACATTTTCGGACACACAAAGTGCGAGGTGATTTGACCACGTGCAACGTACGGAGGTCACGAGCTTGCGAAGTTATATAAAGTCGTGCCTGAGAGTAGTTGGATGGGTGATCGGCTGGCGTTGAACGCTTCCAGGCCTTCAAAGGTTTGCCTCTGTCTCGCACTGAAACGCTGGCAATGCCAGTGGTGTCACTTTGGGCTGGTAGCTTTACTCGTAAATTACCTCAGTCAACCCACTGAAACTACTGGTCGTCAATCAGGTGTGTTGTTGACCTTCTAGTGGCTACTTGAGTTACACCAGGGTAATAATGCCAAAGGTTTTGAGCAAGCTTTAGAAGCCTGGATTTAGCGCTATACAAGACTTAACATTAACAAAGGCGTGTAATCAAAAAGGTTAATAGTAAATTTGATACATGAGGAAATAGTGTTTGTGGAAGAAACTTTAGAATGACCCTAATGTATGTATTGGGTATGACATCAAAAGAAACCATTAATGTGTCCCGCAAAAATAGACGTTCAAATTTGTGCAGATCGTTTTGTAGTTTTGTGTTTAGGTAAAGAGTTATGTTACGATAAACATAAACAGTTTGATAACATGACACCAAGTTTAATCTCTGTCAGGTCGTAATGTCCTGGAAATGGCTGTTGATCGAAATGACAGGAAATCTTTCATGTCTGATATGATCGGGGAGATAACTCTAGTTGTAAATGTTGCTGGTCTGCTATAATTTTCATGCAATCAATAACACAATCAGAAAGTTGATAACACGACTTCCGAGGGAAATCTAAAATAGATATAATTTACTGGCGTGAAAAGGCACCTGAAAGTATGTAACCTCTGTCCAGCCTAGTCCAGATGAAAATGGACATGAGAGATGCGTGATGCTTCAACAGTAGTTTGTGTTTACTGGTCTCCAGCGGATGAGATTGACAAGCCTGCATGTCTTATAAACTATACTGACGTCCAAAAGAAAGTATACCAATATTTTGAGAGACTACTGAATAAATTCACAAATGCTTCGGATATACAAGAGATATCCCTTCAAGACTTGGAAGTTTTATCAATGAGATGATGTAAATCAAATTACACTCACCGAAATTCAAGCATCCTTTTGATCAACTATGGCATACAGACGTAAGGTAAAATAATTGAAATCATTTGGTATACTTTCTTTTCGACGTCAGTGTATGTGAAATAACAATAGGCATGCCTATGTGTGGACATATCTTGCATGTAAATGTCGCTCGAGTCGATTCCTCGCCAGTCAGCATTAAATAAGTGATTTGATGTTTTACGTGGTTTTCGGCCATCTTCCAGTCACATTATTACGGTGTCAACAACATCACGTCGGTGTCGAGGTTCCTGTCTCTCCGGGCTGAAAGAGAGGCGGGCGGGTGGGCGGGACTCGAACCGCAACCGCCAAAGGTGGCAGATTGCTGGGGCGACGAGCTAACCACTGCGCCTTACAGCGCCCAGTCAAAATGTCGATTGGGTCGATTCCTCACCAGTTAGAATTAAATGAGTGAGTGATTGGAGGTTTTACGTGGTTTTCGGCAATTTTTCAGCCACATCACCCCGGTCTCACCAACATCACGTCAATGTCGGGGTTCCTGTTTCATCCAGCGCCCAGTCGGAATTTTAGAAATGCTTGTGAGAAACTGTTACAAACAGGACCGAATCCAGGTTTTGCGTAAAAGGGGTGGGGAAGGAAACAATATATTTCACAAAAGATAACATGTACGGGGAGTGGGGTGGGGTGGGGTGGCGATCGTCGGGAGCATGCTTGCCAGGACATTTTGAAACATCACCAAGCAAAATGCTGCACTCTCTGTCCACTTCACGAAAGTTTAAAAATATACTCACGTGCAAAAGTAACGATACCAATTGATGTTAATTATTTCACCTTACGTGTTTATGTCATAGTTGATCAAAATGATGCTTGAATTTGATTGTCACCATGTCATTGATTAAACTTCATAATCTTGAAAGGATATCTGTTGCATCCAACGTATCTAGGAATTTATTCAGTAGTCTCTCAATAGCTTGGTATCGTTTCTTTTGCACGTCAGTATAGTTTTCACCCTACTCTGTTATACTCTTCTTTTGAAAGTAGCGTAATCATAGAGGAGTTTTAATCTATAAAGTAACTATGCAGCCTTGGTGTCTTACATAGTATATTATGAGTCTTCCAGCATTACCACTTGCTCGTTATCCTACATAGTTCACTATGATTCGTACAGCATTACCACTAGCACGTATACCTTACATAGTATATTATGAGTCTTCCAGCATTACCAATAGCACGTTTATCCTACATAGTATACTATGCTGATAAGCTGTAGAAAATCAGAACTTTGAAATATTGGCAAAGACATTCGTCTTTAATATCTCTACTTTTGACCAACGTAGATGATTAAATATTGAATAAATTATGTTCATAAATAAATTAAAAACAATGAATGAATGAATGAATGGATGGATGGATGGGTGGATGGAAATAAATAAATGAATCAATGAATGAATAAATGGATGGATGGATGGATGGAAGCATGGATGGATGAATGAATGAATGAATATAAATAAATAAATAAATAAATTAAAAATGAAATAAAAAATGAATGAATGAATATAAATGAATGAATGGATGAATGAATGAATGAATGAATGAATATAAATGAATGAATGAATGAATGAATGAATGACTGATTGTCGAGGTTAAACACCAAACTCAGTTTACTGAGCCAAAGGCTATAGGTAACAAGTGCATATGCACTTAAGTACAGTTATTGTTAACGCGGCTGTAACAAATTACAACCACTGGCAATATCTGGCAGCAATGTATATTAAATAAACATTGTTATTAACAGATAACATATTGCCAGCAGCGAAAGGTTCGGAATATTAAATACACTAGTCATTACATAGACGGTGATTCGGTTCTCGCCATGATGATGTTCATAACATTGTCATGACACGTCACCCAGCTGTGATCAACAAATAACAGTCCTGGAGCCCATGGCTGAGATGCTTGTTGATTCTTATCAGCTAAATGCACTTGTTGATAGAAACTGAAAGCAATTGGATACATGTAGATTATGAGTAGATTTAATGTTAATAGGTCCACGAGCATGTGTGGCGTATAGCATAGCGCTAAATCCAGGCTTGTACAGCTTGCTCAGAGCGCTTCACATTATTACCCTGGTGTAACTCACGCAGCCTTTTTGGGCGCTCAGAGTTAGCAGTTTTAGCTGGGTCGACTGAGGCAGTTACGAGCAAAGTCACTTGCCCAAGGTGACACCACTGACACTGTGACGACATTGCTACGATTCTATGACATCAGCGTCAGGGAGTTCGAATCCTTGAAGGCCTGAGAGCTTTTGGGACGTCCACCGATCAATCATTCACCTATAGCAAGGGTTCGACGTTGCTTAACCTTTCAAGCGAGTGACCAACGTCTTTCTCCGCATTTTCTATACTTCCCATTCACATGTCCACGTTTTTATAAGTTCCTGTTCCAGTTTTTGTAGTTACCCGTTTGGAATAAATGACAGCCTCTCTATAAGCCTGGTATTCCTATCCTACAGTCTCTGCTGACTAATCCACTACAGAAGTAAGAACCACCTATTGAATCAGAGGAAATCGTTTCCTAACAAACCTGATCTATGGCAAAGGCATTTGAAAATGAACAAACTATTGATAAAAGGCTGGCTAAAAGTAGGATGCGCGTTTTCGGAACAGGAAATATGATTGATACATTCTGTGTTGAATAAGCAACATACACTGTAATTCAGACATTGCAAAACAGTGGGGCTAAATAACTGAGTACCGTATTTACTTTGTCACAGCTGATGGAAACGGATTGATTTTTCACTTTTCAAATACATCGCCATTCCTTTCGCTAGTCTTTCCGAGTGTGAGCCATAGGCATTATTCGTAAGCAATTGGACAACCCTCGACCATTGTTTCCAGCAAGCGAAACAAAAGATCACGTCCATCCCATTGGTTTCAGATGGTTTACAAACATTTTCAAGATTCTGTCGGAAAGTTCGAAATGACTCATATCATTTAAAACCACCAGGTGAAAATATGTTTTTTAATATATTTACAGGCGTGAAGAGTGACAACATTTTATATATTTTGTGTATTAATCATGATTTGTGCATATTTTACTGTACATTTATCATTCCCAATGATATTTTGGAAACGAAAGAACTTCAATTTGGCATCGTATCAAAAATGTAAAGAGCTTCTAACAATGACAACCATGCTCAGAGTCGGATCCAGAGGGCGGAGGGGGGTCTAGGGGGTCCGGACCCCCACCCCCTTTTGAAAGTCAAATACTGAAAATTGTAAAGAAGAGGGTCCTCGAACCTCGGATGGGACTGCAATTTTGCATGTTGGACCCCCCTCTACCCCACCGTTTCAAGTTGGACCATTCCCTTTTCAAAATCCTGGATCCACCCCTGCATGCTTGCGCTGTTTTAATGCTTTTGGACAAAACTTCGATTGGAACCTGTCAGGAGAAATAATATATACAAGGAAGTTTCGTTAGTCGTTCATTTCACTCTTCGCATAATATGATGTTATGATATTATGTTTAGTCCGAGAAAGGTTGAAGAATGCCACCAGGATGTGGTCGGAAGATATTCCTATTATTATTTAAAACCAGTACTGGTACCTTATAGCAGCAGCGAAAGCAGTACAAAGCCTTTCAGTTGTGCTGAGACAAAAATGTTATGCAATCCGGTAGAAGGTTATGTGACTAAGTACACAGGTTTCTACTACAGAAGGATCAACTTCTTCAAAGTCACGAAATATAAAATACAATGGTTTTTTCCCCTTTCTTTTCGTCTTTAACTTGTTTTGCATGTACTGTCCAGCATTTCAGACCTCAGACAACGTCAGTTTAGGAGTTGAGGAACGCTGGATGATTTGATGAGGTGAAATCTGTGATTTATAAACGGCTGACAAACCATTATAAGTGCCATCATAAGATCATCACCCTATGTAGCAAAACGAGCCACTACACAGATAAGGAGCCGGCTGTAACTTGTTTCGAATATATAACATCAGATTGATGGTAGGTAATCTGCCAAGAAATGGCCTCTTCACATCTGAAGACTTTCCTTGATTGTATTGTCACTCAGTTCTTACATTAATCCTGTAGTACAAAAGATCCTTGGATTCAGATCAGAAGATGATGTCTGGAGCAAATCAAGTCAGGTATTAGTGTCTTGGTTCAGCCATAAATAGTTCGCCACTAACAACTGATCCATGTTTCATTCGCTGCAGGTATAAGCTTCAATAGTCTTCACTTATCTGTAGTCTACGGAAATCTTGTCAAGAGGAAATCTCTCAGTCACTACTAAGCTTTAGTTCAAGTTTTCTTATTAAGCTGTGGACTCAATACGTCATGTGCTTGTGACAAGAGGCTTCAAGGAAGCCCTATTCATAGTCCCAATGGACCTTGGAGTTCAACAGGGTCGGCAAATTGTCGAGTGAAAGATCAGTTGGAGTGACGTAATAAAATCCATTATTTGCTTTGCTTACTATCATGGTATATGGGCATCAGGGATATGGGCAGTAGCCAATTCTGCTGTACGCGGTGATGGCCTTGGACACTTGCGTGAGTACCAGCTCGCAGGTTTCACCACATCGAATCATTCTGTAATAAACTGACCGTATCTGAGATTAGCAATGTTGGAAGGGATACGTTTATAAACCATAATGAAGAAGAGTCGTTTTGATACGAGATAGTTGCCAATGGTTACTGTGTCAGAAATGTGCTTATAATGTCACACGCTACGATATATGTCACTGGAGAAGCTGTGACAAGAAAATGAAAGATCGTATTTGCGGATGTTTTACTACATCGACTACAATCACTTACAAACCCTAGGTTAGTTTCGAATAGGAAGACCAATCCAGAACTGTCCATGGTATATATGGAATACTATTTACAATTGGATGTACAATTCGTTTAAAATATGATTCGTTCATATCATCGCCTCTTTCCTTATTAGTCCCCTCCCCGACCTTTTTAGCTCAGCATTTAATCTGTTTGGCCATGATAGCAGCAAACCAAACCCTACAACATCATGCAAACACGTGACAAATGCTGAGATTGCACCAGTTGCAAGTTAATTCTTCGAAATCTCCCGAGGGAGCATGCTATGTTGGGCTCTCCTCTTTTTACACAGATCCCCTGCTTACTGTATAGTATGGCTTATTTATCAATTTTTGTTCGCCATTTATGTTGTAAGACATAAAGTCATCATTTCCGTACTCAGTGTCTCAAGACAAATTCTAAACTAAATTGGTGTTACATCAAAGGCAGCATCATCTAAACTGTGAAAGCAGCAAACGTTAACAACCTAGCGTTTGATGTGAAATTGCTGTTAGTTTCGCCAATTTACTTGCAGATCGCACACTTACATCATAAAAGGTTTGGACTCCATTTCTCTGTTCTAGTTTCATATCGCTCAAACCGAAAATAAGTGTCGTTTTGTGAAGCGCCACTTTGTGACCAACATTGCAACAAGGGAGATCTCTGTTGACAGAGACCGCATTCCGTTTTGCCTTCACCATAATTTGAAAATGGTCTATAGCATAACCTATTTAAAAGCTAGGCTTTCTTATTTCCTGAGAAAAAAAACTTGTGACTAAAATCAGGCCATATTGATCATTGCCACATTAACAAAACCATGGAAGGAGCCATATATAACGACATTGTTGTCTGTGAAAATATGGAGCTAGTCCCATATATCATGTTATATGATTGATACCTACTAGAACAGACCTTTATCACGTATTCGTGCTTCGTTCATTTTGTCACGACGTACATGTACGTGATAGATGCTGTATGGCTTCTATATAGCCGCATTATGAAACCCGAACAGGCAACGTACTAATAACGACAAAGCGTTACCTTGGAAATTTGATCCAAGAATATGCATATGCATAGTTTAAAAAGATTGATATTTAACACATCCGTTGTTTGTCGCATACAAAATCACACAGCTGTTCTGTAGTTAGTCTCGCAGTACATATTATAACTTAAATGTGTATGGAAATGTGGTTTAATCAAAAGTACAATGAACAGACCTATAATCAGCAACCGATATAAACCTGAACAGGCGTGGTTCAAAGGGGGCGTCTTTTAGCAAACCAGGATTGAATATCAACAAGCGAACTTTCTATGTTCACTTCCTTTATATACCCACATCTGTATCCTCTATTCTGTGTTTGACAACGCCATAAGAAAGTATGCCGAAACGTTGCAAATGAAGATCCAAGAAGTTGCATAAGAATCATATTATTCTTTCATATGTTCACTTCATTTCAAGAACTGAGAAGCTGAGAAGTTGTCTACTGCCATCTGACTAGAAAACAATTCCCTGGGCAAGCCCTCTCCCCCCCCCCCCCCTTCCCCAAGGACAGTAAATGTGACATCTGTTATTTTTAATATCTCCACAATGTTATACAATGTCAGTGTGAGTATCAGAGTCCCTGTGCAGCCAAGGGTCTTTCTGTATTTCCATAAAAAACATCGAAGTATTATCACTGTGTGTCACTCTACAAATGCGGTCTCTACAAATAGCTTTTTTTTTCTTGTGTCGATAAAAAAGAAGGATCTATTTATTAGTATCCCCTGGGAATGTCCCATGTATTCCGACTGCCACAAGTAATAAACTAGTTTCTTATTTTAGTACTAGTATATTGCCAACGAGGACCAGCTAAACGAAAGAGACGTGCTGAGAAGGTGTTTAGGAACTCGATTAGTCACCTGACGGACGCTGTAAGTTTTGTTTTACCCAAAAGACTTAACAAGTTGTGAAATATTTCAGGTCCAGGGAACGTTTATTTCAGAAAATTCGAGATGATGTGGAGTTCAAGGAAGTTATACATCCTCAAAATGTGCAAAAGAGAAAACATAAAATGTCTGAGTGTGCAGGCGGTGTAAGTAAGATGAACGAAATATTGCTCGTATAGACAAGGATATTGCTGAAGTAGACATGGCTATTGCAGAAGTAGACACGGATATTGTATGGATTAAGAAAAGGTATAGACGAAGTAGACAAGGATATTGGTGAAGTAACATTGATATTGCACGATTAGACAAAGATATGGATGAAACAGACAAGGATATTGGTGAAGTGGACAAGCATAGCTCAAGATCAGACAAATATATAGATGAAATAGACAAGGATATTGCTGAAGTAGACAAGGATATGAGATAGTCAAATTTTGAATGTTGAGAAATCTAAAATATGAATGTTCAATTTCCTTCCTTTCCTTATATCTCACTAGTAATTCAATAACCTGGTGTATTTGCAAACCTACACTGGATAGGAACGTGCCGCTGAGTGTCGTGTCATTGGCGTGTTATTGACATGATATGGTGCTGTGTACAACCTAAAATCATGCTCAAATATTTATAAGTAAATAAATGAATGTGCAAATATGGCTGCGGGGACTGACGTTTCACTGAGTCACTCTGTGTTTTGTTTCTAATGAGGTTATTGACATTTGTGTGCCACGTATTTTACGGTTTGAAACTGGTATTATAAAGCTCATTTCCGTTCTAAGTTTGCTTCTTGCAGAACAAGAAAACTTATTGTCATAAAGATATTACAAATAAACCAAAATAGAATATTATAGACCATAGTAAGTCTCCAAAAGATACATTTATTGGAGTACACCGAACTGCTGGTCACACCCAACTAATTGTCACAAATAAGATCTCCGTCGAAAATACAATTCGTGCTACAATGGTAATACCTATTATTGTTTGCGTTTGTGAAATAGGTGCACATTCGGTATTCGTACTAATAATTATTATCCTCTTGTCTGTTTGTAGTTTTGAGGGATGATATGTCGTCAAAGTTGACTAGTCCTATGAAGCCTAGTCCTTATTTTTAGACAGCACACACACAACGTACATTTGTCAATATGTGTACCACAGATAAGAGCCTACACGTTAATGTATTTACTTGTGAAACATTCTTACAATGACATCGATAGCATTCGTTTCTGTTCACTGCTTTCTAGGCTAATTTGTGGCGCTTTTTTCGATGTGGCGACCAGTTCGTTAATAAAAATTCAGTTGATGACGTACTCAATCAAAACGGCAAAGAAGTTGACGAAGAGTTCGTTTACAAGCAAAAACGGATTCAGAAACGAGGACCAACATTATGACTGAACCGGAAGAATGTATACTGACGCCTTCAAGACACGATAAGGAGAGGCATGACTACAGCTCCTGTTTTTGTCTTTTTTTTGTGTCATTGTTCATTAAGATGTTCTTACGTTCAGAGAGGTTTCATTTGGTTCACATCATGCTAAAACAGCAATCTCTTGAATAAAGCCAACATTTGTTGGGGTTTTCTTCAGTCGTCTCTGGGCGTCTTGGCATGACTTCTGTCTGGCGTGAGTGGAGTACAATAAGATGTATTAACACACAGTTTGATTCTGTTGCACGCCAACTGCAACAACGCCCGTAACTGTCAAATAGCCATGTTCATCTTATCAAACACGAGCAATTTGTAAGCTATAGAACCATAGGAGAACTGTTTCCGAGGTTATTAAATCATTTCAAAGCGTTTCTGTTGAACCATAGCTCGGTGATTTCATCCCCGAGACACTCCTGTACATCATAACACCATCTGACTTCTATATTTATTATTCCCTGAGAAAAACTGCTGTCAATTAAGCGGCCTGCTTTGAACAGAGAACTGCAATTTAGAGCCAATACTGGCTGCGTAGATTTACAACTGTCCGTCAGAAAGACGAATACTTGAAAACTAGTTACATGCCATGCAACGACTGTTCTGATTTTATTTACAGGCACCAGATAACCTGGAGAAAAACTAACACTACATGAAACCTCAATTTCCCTGGCCATTGACAGTTCTAGGAGCTTTTTACCAGTTCCTATTCCTACGCACATGTATACTGTTTCTTCAGCGCCCCCAGCGAGATACATGCTGGGAGAAAGCCATTCAATCTCATTTTGCAGATGCTAGCAACGTAAACACAGTCCCTATGCAATATCTGAATGCGTTTATAATGTCGATGAAATAATTATACAGAGCAGTGCAGGTTCAGACTTCACCAGACCAGAGTGATATTTTGGGATTTAATGTTTTACAATCCACACTGTTTCGTTAAGGTGTCATGTTGAGATCAACGGAAGAAGACTGTCATGATACCAATAAAACTGAAACATCACGTCTGCCTCATCTCACTTGCGGTAAGGTAAACCCGGAAGTGAAGGGAAGTTCTGTGCCAGGGGATGTATATCAGTGTAGCTACTTGAAATTACCACATTGCTCCGAGTTATTTGGAGAGTCTCGATACACGTTAACCTTATGCATGCGGTGAGCTCTCTATAGAGGTCTATGCTTGAGGTAAAGCGTACCTATGTTTTTGTAGAACATTCCTATGTTTGTGACATTTCACATAATTTATCAAGATCTTGGATAAGAATCCAGCGCTTCCCAGGGCGTTTTGGTATAAAATGTAAATTACGTCGTCCCGTTTTAATTCACTGATAGAACCTTTACGCCATAAAACTGCATGACGCTCACAGATGGTCTGATAATTCATAAACTGAGAAGTACACCCTAGGGGGAATGTGGGTTGGGTAACAAGTAGTGTACCCTATTTAGGTTAATAACTTCAGGCCCCGGATCCGGAGAGCGGGGCAGTGCCCCCCCCCCCCCCTTTAGTTCGCCCCTTAAATTTGTTTTGCTATGTTAACGACAAATAAACCCCAAACATATTGTTAAAAACTCATGAAATAGGCTCACATTGCACAATTGTTTTGTTGATTTGTCAAAATGTGCCCCAACCCCTTACATAATTCCTGGATCCGAGGCCTGAACTTTCTACGTCTAGCTTCAGAGTAATACTTCTAATACATCGGCTTCGATGGTTATTTCGACTACGACTAATACAACTCTATTACTACTACCACCACAACCATCACCACCACTGCAACTACTAGTACGTATACTACTGGTGTTTTGGCAGTCAGATTATCTTCTGAAGGCTAAAATGGCAACGCAAAATGATAACAGTGGCGGCACAGCAGCTTGCTAATTCTCGAGAACTTGCATATTTACTAATTATAGCTGACAGTTGAAACTGAACAGCTTTAACCAAGCATCAAAACAAACCAAGCACGTGAACGTCATCAAGGCATTTGCTTCATTAGTCAAACGCGTGGAGTATGTAGCGTGGGAGTCACATAATAAACGCTGCTGTGTACGTACTAACAATTTATACAGCAAATTTGTTGTGTAGACTTGAAGCTCTGGTTTTAACATTTACACCAGTGTACCTTCCATGTTCACAGAACAAGACAGAGAGATTGCAGATACTTTCTAGAGAACCTGTACAATTAACCTCGCATGCTCAGTAGATCGCAAGCTCCTAGTAGCAGCAATTGCATGGCGAAGACAAAAACCCAGGAGTAGAATACAAGCTGCTGCAGTGATTCCGAGTTCACAAGGATGCTACCTACTGCAAAGGTATTTTTGTCGCTTCGAAAACCATCTGAGGCAAAGATCTTACCGTTGTTATATAACCATGGTTCAGCATTTTTCATGTATTGGTGACTCGTAGGTAAACAGAACAAATACAATTAAAATACTTTCTTTGTACATCTTGATCATACAAACTATTTACTTTCGTTTTATGCAAATTTGATTGCTGAACTCACGTTCACACTCAGCGAGTCAAAACAAACTTTCATCGCTTTCTTATAAACACGTGTATCTTTGATATTCTCACGCCAGATATCATCATGTGCCTTCAATTAACAAAGACAATTGTACATTGGAAGTCTTACACAAATCTACACAATTTTCCTTGTCAACAAATTAAGCTCTGTTACGTTTGCTCAAACACAATATCGAGTTGTTGAAATATATGTACCTTACAGTGAATGCGACAAGGTGAAGAAATTATAACTGGGATTTGTCATACTGGAAGTGGTCAATAGAGAGGAGTATCATAGGCAAAGATTTAACGTACATTTCTATGCTAAGGTTCACGATCTCTACAAAATTCAAAACCACAGAGACCAATTCAAGAATCTGTGCTTCTTCTGCAAATTGAAACAGTTTAGTGCGAAATTCTGTAACGGAGCCATTGTTTCTGAGCGGAGCTGTTCAACGGCTCGCAAGGCTCCTTTGTTATTGTACAATTGCTCAACAAATAAACCAGAAACACTACTCCTGATGATGCCCTTTCTTCAATGTAGATGAAACATCTACGACGACAAAGTATTGTATTGTTCTGGTGAAACGGCTCATTGATGTCATGTCCTCGTTAATGAATTACGGACGAGACCAGTCCCGAGGGATCAAATCGTTTCCATTAATTTTTCATATCACAGAAGACCATCAAATGAATATCTGGTGAGTTATCACTAGCAGATTATTGCACGTCAGTTTGCGCAGTTGTACAAATTCGTTGACAGGGTACAACGTAATACATGTATGTTCAAGGCAAGAATACACAAGTACATACATGTATTACCAAGCGCACAAGAGTTAATATACGTTGTTAGAGGCAGTCTTGCAGTCTCAATGAAGCATAATGTAAACATCGAGGAGACAAGTTAATAAGTCGACAGAGAGTGAGCGATTTGGGGATTTAACGTGGTTTTCGGCAATCTTTCAGCCATGTCGCCACGGTGCCACCTACATCGTGTTGGTGTTGGAGTTCAACATCCGGGCTGACAGAGAGGTAAGAGTAAGTTAACGAAAGGACAGTTACAACAATGCATCTTAGTCGCATTACAAGCATGGTGTTACTGAGATCCTGTTCCTCCTTAATGAAAGTATTACGCAGATCCCCTACGAGTGTTATAACAATTTCTCTCTGTAAAT
>JAUELE010073656.1:0-15305 GCA_031471655.1 Diodora aspera
AAGGAACATGTATACAGAAAAATAAAATAAAATATTTCATAGACTAAGTTTTAGTCTAATTCGACATCCTTCCTTTGAACTACCAGGGCCATGATAGAAGCCCACACCGTAGGGAGCGGAAATGGACCAATGAAAGCATCAGATTTCCAAGAGATGGGGACCAAACTGGAGGACAAGTTAGAGTGACACAAGAATGCAGGAAACTTCCTTCCTCCCTTGACCTGATTCCTCCAAGATATCCAATTCCAGCTGTATGCAGGACTTACTCCCACATAGTGTCAAGAAGTATGACAGGCCAACCACGAGGCCCATTTAGGGTAGCACTGCTTCCTCTCCTGGTCCCCGTCCACAAGATTCTCAAGCAAGATTAATGAACCCCAAAAGTCTATTTTATTACAGGCTCAGTCGAGAAAATAGATTTGTGCTAAAATTTAAATTTTCATAAGTAGTAGACATTTAATGCATATTCCACAACCTATATTTGATTCTCAATTATAAGCAGACTCATTGGTGTTTGGTTGGATTTATAGTCAGACTCTGCAATTTTTCAACCATACGCCCACTTTTGCAAGTTGAGTGCAGATTTATGGTAAATGATACACCGAATCATTAAACATTATTCATACTTACTACAATTTCAACAATCTTTGGGCCAAATCCTCAGTTTGTGGAATAAACTCGACCCCTCCAGCTTTCCCATGAAACCCCTGTCCAGTAACATGTCACTATATCAGTCCCATGTGACAGCAAGTTGCACTGTCGACTAGGACCTAATCCTCAGGTATACAACCTGCATAATCCAAGTGCAGTTGCCGTCCCACCTGCCAGGGAGCAGACTTCCTGTATGATGTTAAGACTCAATATAAATTGTGGCTTGCATTTTCCTCGAAGATCTGCTCTATACATACAGAACAACAATTATATTCAGGTCAGAGTTTTTTCTTTGTTTCGGTTTAATGTTTGGTCATACAGTGAGTCATATTAAACAGTAGTAAAGGCAGATTGTATGAACCAGTATGAACACTAAACTGTTATACTTAACACCACTTTTAGGAATGTTTAATAGATATCAGGATAAAATACACCTTAAAGTTAGGGATCTATTTCTAAGTTGATGGGAGCTGACATGTGCAGGATTCCAACCCCAGCAATAACCAAGATGGCGTGCCAAAGAGTATTTGGTTCATAACTACTCCAACTTTATGAAGATTCATGGCAAGCTATACTCAGATGAAATGAAAGGGCTCCAAACAGGCACTAAATTCTCAGAAACAAGAACTCCCCCCCTCCCCCAACCCTCAATACATGAGGGCAGCAAGTGCAATTAAAATTGTGAACTGATAATCAAAGCATGATCAGTCTGACAAAAGTTCACAGAACACGGAAATATTAAGTCTGTGGATAACTTTCCCCATTTGCCCACAACCAAAACAGACTAAAACAAAGACTAAGTCTGCAGCCGGGAGTACTCCGGATTTTAAATGGTTATTCTAAGCGCTGGCACAGATTGAAAAAAAGCCAAAACTTTCCTAAGGACCGAAGTTTTAAATGTGCTTTTTATCAACAGTGTCACCCATTTATCTCCAGGAAGGCAAGACGGCGGGCAACAGTTGGGCCTCTTGTACTGTCTGCCTGACGGCTGACTAGATTGGCACGAGAGCGTGGGGTGATTCCTCCTCTCTTGCCAGCAGGAAGAGAGGGTCTTGGGCCGCCCGTCATTTGGCTTCTGTGGATCCTAGCTTGATCTGCTGCAACACTTGTGGTAGCTTCGTAACATTATACCCCCTCCTAACCCGTTCCTATAACATATTCACAACAGCACAACCGACAAGTCACAAATAAATTGAGAGGCTGCCCTGGTTCCCAAGCCAGACGCATGACCAGTTCGTCTGGAACACAAATAGTTTTTGGGAAAGTAGTTTTCAGGTCAAAGGGCGGGCTCTTGGGAAGCCTCACAAATTGTTTTTGTGTATTTTGCATCATATTAGGTTACCGACATGATTAAAGATGATTTTCATACTATGATCTGTACAACATTTTTATCATCTGAGTTCATTATTATGAAAATAAAATGTTTTACTTTGCATCATACTTTGTAATGTAATTCTGCAGTGTTTTCCAGTTATGTTAGATTTCAAGACACTTTTGTAACACTTTATATTTACCAGAAATTAATTTCTTTAAAACGTAAAAACTCTTCATACAACTTTAACATACAAGCAGACAAATTTATATACTCGAAAAGACATTTATGATGCACAGTAAGGATCATTTACAGGAACAAGTTTATTTCCATGTGTATTACTGTTACTGTACAGAAAACTGTATTGGTGAACTTCAAACAAGATGTTCTATGTATTACTGCACAGAGAATTGTACAAATGAACTTCAAACAAGATTTATTTTATGTATTTAATTACTTAACAGAGAAATTAGACTAACACTTCGTCTATGAAAACTTATCAATCCACAAAAACCTGCAGTTTTCATTATTTTATTTTTTAATGAAAGGAGCCTTCTCTCCTCTGCTGTTTTCATATCAAGGAACTTAGACTTTGCTTTAATAAGAAACTAGACTTGCCTAAATCTTGAAAAAGAATTTTTTTTTTAAATTTGATTTCACAGTCATGGCGCAGGACTACAGAGAACTCTACAAGAGAACTTAACAAGATTTTCTTTCATGTACATTTCATTTCTGCACAGAGAATTGTACAAGAGAACTTAACACATGATTTTTCTTTTATGTATTTAATTACCACACAGAGAATTGTACAAGAGAACTTAACACATGATTTTTCTTTTATGTATTTAATTACTGGACAGAGAATTGTACAAGAGAACTTAACACATGATTTTTCTTTTATGTATTTAATTACCGGACAGAGAACTGTACAAGAGAACTTAACGCAAGAATTTTTCTACATATTACTGTACAGAGAATAGTACACGTGAACACAGTACAAAGCTAGAGTGATATCAGAAGAAAAGTTTTGCATCAAACAATCTGTGTGACAAACATCTACAAAACCTGTATGAACAAACTTTTGAGAGTAGCAGTTAGTTGGAAACACTAAGGAAGTGACTCAAGAGTGATCAAAGTGGAATTTCTAATTTCCAACGAATTTCTACCCAACCTTTTCTAAATCTGCACAGCCAATACCACTGATCATGGCATTTATCACTGAAACAGTTTTTGATTTCTACTGTTTCTGTTTGGCAAAATAAATGTACTTTCTAGCATTTTCTGGCAACGGTATTTCACTAACAAGCAAATGCTTCCAAAAGGGCTTTAAACCTGCCTCTCCAAATAAAACCTGGAGCGCCTTGCTGGACAGTAGAGACGCAGTGCTATTGTTGTGTTAGCTCACGGACACTGAGAGGTGATGTAATCTCAACACAGGGCAAACATTCCAATCCTGTCTCTGGACCCCAGCCGCCGCCATTGCTGGAGCCTCCTGCAACCAATGTCCACTCAACCCCACCTTTCATGCCAACAACACTGCACTGCATGGCAATGCAGAAAATGCTTCCAGGAATACTTCAGATTCAGATGTGTTTTTGTATGGGGAAATATCACCACTGATCAGAATGCTTCCCCACCCTTGTTAATTAAGCTCCTTGTTTCAGATGTAATTCCTACTCCAAGAAAGCATGAGATGTTCTTTGTCCTTCATGTTTCCTCCCACAAGCACGTTGCCCTGAAAACATTAACTCACTGCTTTGCCTCTAAGTTTTAGAGAAATCCCTACAAATAAAGTAAAATAATATTAATATTTTAATAGGCCTAATGAAACCCACATCCTACCTACCAATTATTTGGCATACCATTCAATGTGCATGTAAATATTATCAGCTACACAGGTACAGCTTCAGTTTATAACATTTACAAAGTTTGCACAGTAATAGTATCTTGAACTGACTGTTTACCCTCTACAGTGAGTGCTTCACAGACTCAAGAAGCTGTCCATGTTATATCCATATGGGAAGGCTTACAGTTTTGGTCAAATATTCAGTGGGCATGCTGGAAACAGAATTTCAAGATTTAACAAGCAAAATATTTAATTGTCCATTTGCAATGCTGGCATTGTCAGAATATTAAAAAAATATCTTCAGTCTGATTTCTCGGGATTAATTATTTCATGGTTGGTTCAGAAATATAATTTATTTCAAATTTATTTTCTTTAAAACAGCAACCTTTTTTTTCAAACTCATTAAGAATTTAAATGTGTGAAAATTACCTCTGCTGAAACTGAGGGCTTGTACCTTTAAGAGAATGTTTTTTTTAGATATCTTGAATGTGGATATCATCCATATCAGTACCAGTAGTGAATATTCTTTAACTATATGATCAACTGATGAAGGTACTACTTTCCACAATTTAAATGAAGGTGAAATTTTCAATCCCGAATCCATTCCTGCTGTAAGTGATTTCACAACCAAGAGCCTATAATCAATTCCCGTCTTTTTCCCCTCCAACTTTAGTCAACAAACAGTAAATAGATAAACCATGTGCAAATGAGGGCCAGATAAATGTGCTTCCCGTGTTTGAACAGATCACTGCCAGCCTATCGCTTTCTTTGTAGCAGTTGCCAGTGGTTGGAAATATACCACCCTTGGCCAGAGGGCTCGGTATGTGCAACATGCACTGCAAGCATGTCACGACCATTTATGACTCTGGCGGGCGGGCAGAAGAGCAGCGAACTGGCGGGCAGTAAGAGTAATCTTGGTCCTGGCTTGCGCAGCCTGGAGCATGCATGCGAGGTGGGAAAACGCAAGCTTGCCTCACTCACTAGCCAAGCCATGACCTATGTGGCAGATCCCAACTCCCCTCAATGTAATGTGGTGAATGAAAAAACAGCCTGCTTCCACATCTACCCACCAGAACTCATGTCTACAATCAAGTGACAATGTAATACAAATACAAAAGGTTTACGGCAGTCACTCAGTTGCAACAGGGTCAAATGTTACACTCATACTGAAGAGCGTGTTATAGCGAGAGCCTTTCATAGTGTTGGCCATTATTTTCTGCATGCAATTAGATTGTCTTTTTCAACTAGCCGCAAGGAAGTCGGACATGGTGGTATTATGCGGTGCAGACCATCTGTAGGTCAAGCGAGCCAATCAGCTTCACATACACATTTGCCAGGCCAACGAGCTGGTGAACAGTGAATGTAGAGAACATGGGTCTAGCTCCTATCAGTAGCAAGCCAGATATATCTAACAAATTTACCTAACAGGTAGAAAAAACACATTTTGGTATTCTGCCACGTAAATAGTTTGTTGTGACCAATCGGTTGCCTGCAGCTCACATTACCCACACTCTATCGCCACTTTAGTTATCAAAGCTTAAATGACCCCCCTCTCTTCACCCAGACTATGTTAATACCATCCAATGATCAGTTGCTAAGAAAACAGCCCTAGTCAGACACTTGGAAAAGACTTCAGCGTGTGGGCACTGTAGCGTATCTGGTGTGGGAACGCATCCATAAACGCTGGCCTATATGTTCAATGATTAAACACCAATGTGACACCCTCAATTTAGCCAATGAAAAAGCCTTTCCACGGGCTGGTCTGCCACACAATGACCAGCGCTGGAGGTGGGCAGTGACCTGGTTGCAAACAGGATCAAGGCAGAGGCTAGGTCACCTCAAATGACCTTGCTTATCTAAAATTACACAACCCCACCTTAACTTGCCCAACTGACTGGCCTAGTCTGCAAGGGGAGCCTGGTAACTCTCAGCTATTAGGGAGGAGGGCTTCTCTGGGAGGGGGGATGAGAGGGACGGCTGGGGGAGAGCATGTTACCAGCTGTTCATGACTCACACCAGCCACTGGCATGTCCAGCTCTGGGTCAGCCAGCTTGTCCTCATGAGGTCAACAAACACAGCTAACAGCGGTCTTTTCAACCAGGGCGGTTATGTCATTGAAGGTATTACTGGGCAGATTCCTGTCTCACAGATATTAGGCAATGCAGAAAGCCTGGGTTCATGTATGCAAGGAACATGTGCCTAAACAAACAGAGACTTGGGGCCAGGTCCTTTTAGAGTGGCCAGCCAAGAGTACATAGATCAAGAGATTCGAAGAGTAGATCTCAGCTCTGTGATGCAGTTCTCCCATTGGCTGTCCATACTTGACACCATCTGCTTTTATGACTTGTTTAGGACAGCTGTGAGCCCTCCTGCACTATTACAGACAGCAAACACTGTGGAGTGGACTCGTCTACTAGTGCTTTATTCGGTCAGCATACAGCTGGGTCGCGTCACAGTATGACATGCTAATCCAGACTGGCCTCGCGTTATCTCCATGGAAGCAATTGTGTACATACAGACAAGTCAATAGATTATGTCATTAAAAACACCATTAACACACATAATTGCATAGGGAATAAAGTGGTGTATTCCCCAGATTTGTGTTCTTTTTAAACTAAAACCTTTGTTCTTCAATAATGTCATTCAAATACAACATACATGATACAATACCAATAAACAAAGGAACACACCATTTGAAGTAGATTACCAACAACTTTATCAGTCAACTTTGCTATCTTTTAGACATGCAACTCAATGAAAACTTTATTTAAAACAATCTTGTTTCAACCACACTAACACATTGTGTTAAGAACACTTACAAAAGAAAAAAGTATGGCATCCGATTCCCTTAAACAAATATATTATTAATATAAACAATATAAGAGAAATATAAAATCCTCAGGATCAATCAAAGGTTTCCTCACAGGTAGAAGATACAGGTGTCTGGCACCATAATTATTAATTTTCCGTAAGGTAGAACATTTTTTTTCAAAAAGGAAACTGAATTAACAAGTGTATTTTAGACTAGTGGTATTCCATGTTAACCTGAAACATTCTACTGCAAAAGAATTCTATAATTATAAACATGTGCTCAGTGAACTGAAGAAGTTTATGTATGTCTCATCTTCCTTGTAGTACTATATGGTGATTACAGAGAAAACTTACTTTCATTAACAGAGACATTATGGTGGGTTACTGTGGCGATAAACTGATAACATATAAATGTGTCAAGACAAACTTTTAAAATTAACTACTGTCTCTAATTTTGAACTGCAGTTACAGAAGCTTATTTCAGTAGTATGAATAAAACAGACCTATGAGTATCCAGCATAATACAGTCATGATGGGAATAACTTCAGATTTTGTGATCAATCATCACGTATACACAAACGATTGATGATTGCTTACTGA
Organism: Diodora aspera; assembly: GCA_031471655.1. Lineage (NCBI taxonomy): Eukaryota > Metazoa > Mollusca > Gastropoda > Lepetellida > Fissurellidae > Diodora > Diodora aspera. The sequence continues at coordinate 7,221 of JAUELE010073656.1, forward strand.
TCGATCAATTCTGAATGAATTTATAAAGAAAACAATAAAACTGAAACTAAAATAACATAGCTTGTTCATGTTAGGGGGGGAAGGGGGCCATTCTCTAAACAAATTTAGCAAATCACACAAGAAATATTTTCAATGCACATTTTTCACACAGAACTTTTTCGGCAGCGTAAATGTGTGTCACCTAACTTAGGGTAATATAACTTGTCAGACTCTTGCTGTTTGATTTCACAAATAACACCTTTTCTTCTTGAGAGACACTTCTTCTGAAGGCAGATCCACACGGTACACCCAGAAGAACTGACTTAACCACTTAACCAATGTCTTCCATTTAACCAATGTCTTTTTGGCATGCATTGTGAAAAACCCCACCACAAATACTGAATGCAATTTGGGAATTTTGTAAATAATGGCCAAACCAGTATTGTTAGAACATGCATCCCATTCACAGAACCTTGGAATCTAATCTGCAATCACAGACCACACGGATTTTGTTTTCACATAAATATCATTACTCTTAACAACCTTTGAGTTATAATATCTTGGTCAGTGCCTTAAGTATCACTTTGTGCAATTTGTTCTGGGAATATAAGCCTCGCATCTGTCCTCATGACAACAATCTGGGGTTTATTTCATCAGTGAATGTAAAGAAAATTCAAATCATGTCATCTTGAAACAAAGAAAATGAAGTTAACTGTGATTCAATGACCTCAACTTAATACAATTTGTTTCATGAACATTTAGAAATCTCATACATGCATTGGGATATAGAACCTTTTGCTTTCAGACTCTAGGTTTGATATGCATCCCGAAATTTTTATGAGAAGCGTGAAAACAATGTTAGAATCTACACTGAAACATTGCATATACACAAAATAAAAGAAGTTTAAAAACTGCTTTGTTCTCACTCCGACAAAATTGCTATCTTCCTTGCATTTTCCTCAAAATGAACAAAATAAAACTGCAATACCGTAGTTATGCTGAAAAGAATTAATGAATAATGACTTTTACTGGGACATGAACTACTTGGATTTTCGCCACAACTGCAGCTCCATGCAGCTTCATACCTACTTAACTGATATACTGGAGGAAGTAATTACACGAGATGAATCAACTTAAGGCAATATCACCAATTGCTGACAATTACTTGAATAGACAAGACCGTTCATGCACCAGACAATAATCATACAAGTCCCTCCAAATTGAGGCTGATGACAGAGCTGTTGCTAGTTTCATCAATTATTGCTATATTGAATTCCGAAGGCTCTGCATACCATGCATGTGAAAATATCAATTCCAACAGAGAGAAAACCATTCACAAATATCAATATTAAAATACCGGTATATTATTAAAAAATACTCAATGATCCATTACTTATTAAATCAAAACCAAGAAAGAGTTTCTCATAATTTAAGTTAGTTGGTTGGGTTTATAGTGGGACTCTGCGAGCTGCGACTGGTACTGACGAACCAATGGTGAACTAACAATGTGACAGTGTACCATATGATCACTGCATGTAGAAATAACTACTACAGTATTGCAGAGAAACATGCCCGGTGCCTTACAGCCGAAATCGAACTCATGACCCTTGGGCCAGAAGGTTGACTGACTGAAATATTCTGCACTTAACCTATTATTGAATGAAAAATGCATGCAAGAATTGAAAGTTCCCATCAAAATCTGGAACAAGGAATGAGATGAACACTGTGTCCTTTCCTTCAAAATTTAAAGATCTCCTTGTCCTAAACTAATCAAAAACTCTACACACTTTTAACATTAGTTATGAGTTTTCTAGCAGAATAACTGCAGACAGACATATCATTTTGTTCGGTTTCAAACCGTATCTGAAACGACTGAACCATTTTTCTGATAGTCAAATTCCATATTTATCTATCCAGCAGAAATACTATTGTACCCAACAGGGTTTTCCCTTCCATTACAATAGCTGGCTGCATTAACCATCTATCACAAACTGTAGACCACCTATAAATATTCTAAGGTAGTAGGCAGAATGCACCCATATATTTCATTCTCTAAAAGTAATCCTCATGTTATGGCTGAAATACTGCCAACGTTTTTCTGAAAAGCACTATCCAACCAAGCTGATTATGATTGATATTAATGACTGAGCTAATGTTTTCTTCATAACTTTGTTTGGACATATTAAATATGTCTGTTTCTTCGAAAAAGTTTCAACAAAATGAAAATGAAACATACCCCCCATGACAGAGATATGACTTGTTGATGTCAGTGGCATTAACCAAACACCTATAATTTTGTTCCAATGAAAATCCTGCCCAATATGAAAAACAATCATCAAGCTTATAACAACATATCACAAATGAGCAATACTGTTTCTCAATTTGATAAAAAATCGTCCTGTTTCAGAATGTGAAGAACAAGAAATGTCAAATTCATGTGTGTGATGTACAAACTGTCTCTGTACAAAGTGTGCCCATGGACAAATGTATAATGTCATGCCTCGAAGAAAATAGATTATTAAAAGAAATTATGGGGGGGGGGGGTTTCAGAGAAATTTAAAACGTTATTTTATGTCAAATTATATCATCTTTTTCATTACCTCTCATAAAGTTTATTTCCGTTTTAGATGGTTAAAAAAAACCCAGACTTCTCACCATGCTTATAGAGAAAGTCGAGACACCAAATGGTCATTTTGCTTTTACCAAAAGCCTGGCACCAACTAACTTGATTCTACGAAATAATTAAAGGACCACATTGGTTTCTTGTTAGTGCTAGCTCCCAGGCCGGTCATAGCTCTGCTTGCTAATTTCAAAAGTCTAAAGTGGGTCACATCAGTTTTCTCTGACCAAAGGCTGAATATCAAGGAAACATGATAATAATTGTAGTCCACTCATTATAGCTTGTTTGTCATTTACAGCCTGGTGATAATTATCTTCGTAAACAGAACATGCATACATTTTCTTGGGGTTTTTTTTCAGCAAAATATTTGTACAGCCAGCTATTCTGCTGCACTGTTTGTGGAAGCCAAGTTTGCCCTGTGTGGTAATAGCTAACCTTCCAACTTTGCATACAAAACTATAAAGATATACATATACTGAAAACATAAAAATTATTATTAGAAATTTCTAAAAAGTTATTGACAGAATTACATACAATCACATTAGAAAAATTCAAATGGTTGTATTGTATGATTTTCAATTATTTGAAAGATTTTTAAAAATCCACCATGTAGCTGGTATTTGTTATTAATCATACCATTAACATTGACGAATTCATAAATCATATAGTTAAAAATATTTCATCTTGACCCCAAATCAAATCTTCTTGGTGTATAACTACATTGTCCTCCTTAAATATTTATTATACATCAATATTCAATGTCCACTACAAGTGCAAATAGCACAATAAATATAAAATATGTTTTTCATAAATAAAAAATACATTCCAGTTACGGAAAATATATGGATGGATACAAAAGATAAAAAAAAATTAAACAAAGGCATAGAAACATATCGTCCATTTCTGAAAAATAGATTTCACTTTAAATTCATAACTTTTCATCTTAATTTCATGATTGCACAAAAAGTATTAAGTAAGCCTACATTTCTCCAATTCTCCTTTGTAGAGTTTTGAATTATAATATTTTTACTATAAAGTGCCAAGCACCAATACACAATGTTAAAACACAGAGGAAGGTGGTGCACATGTTTTTTAGACAGTGGACAATATTAATCTAAATCAGGGAAGTTATCTTTAATGACAGGGCAAATGTCAAACAAGAACTTCCTCATTCAACAAGAAAACTTAAAGAAGTATGATCAAACCAACACCAGCCGAAAATACTGTTTGTCCTAAAACGGCTCAGGAAAATATTGAATTTACTCAAAATAAATCAGTTATATGTTACATTTTCTGCTTTAGTGTATTTCTGACATCCTTTCTGAGTATCTAACTGGAGAAAAAACTGCTGTAAAAATACAAGAAGGTAATGATTTTCTTATGAAGAAAAAAATCAAATTTCCTTATTATATAAATTAAAAAAAGAAATATTTCAACTATTTGACCAGATGTAATACGTTGTAATACATTAGTATGATTAAACAAGTCCTTATTTCCTACACTTAGCTGTAACATAGTTTAACTACAGCTTCCTGATTGCACTTAATACAATTAGATATATTTAGGAATTTCAGATTGGAATAAGTAAAGTACCAATCACAAGTGATGCATGAAGACTGATAACAAAATAGTTCAACACCGTCAATTTCTTCCTCCCCTGAGGCAAAACCAAACTCCTTTCTTTTCTTAATTATACTCATTATTCATATTAAATCTTATCAACCTGCTGGCTTTAGAAACATGTCCTAAATTCATTTCCAAAATTTACTAGCCTAGTTAATGCTCCCAATATTTAAACATTATTTCTAACAAACAAAATATTATTCTAATTGTGAGCAGAGATTTTGTGTAAAACAAGACAGTTTATAAAAACTATACAATTAAATTCAGTTTTCATCCTGTGTTTAGACAGTGGTTGGGCTGTTACAGATTCACTGTTCACCAACTGTTAAGTCAATCCAGTGGATCTATTAATGCACCCAATACAGTATTGCACCTACCAACAGCATACTCCACAGAGGTGCCAGTGGCTCTCTCCTCACTGTAAACACTAACCCCATTACAATCAATTATAGTGTTTATTTTGCCCTCATGGGTGGGCTATCAGCTTGTTAAGCACTCACTTGACCAATGAGGTATTATGTAACACCATTCATTGTGAGCAGAGAACAGTGTTAAACTGCCCACCTGCTTGTGCCACAAGCCATTAATACACATAAGCCTTTGTAGCTGCAACTTCACCCCTGGATGCAACTGATTAATGGTCTATCAGGGTATAATTGTTTTCTAATTTGTTTACCAAAAGGATAATTAGTTAATTAACTTATTTTCTTAAAATTTACTTACTGTTAAACTCTTATAAACAAACAATGAAGAAAAATTCCAACATATAATTTTTGGAATTATGTGTGAAAATTGTTAACACTAATTTTAACAATATCCCCTTAAATGTGATGATAAAAAAAATAATTAAATTATATTTTACATAACATATGAAGATATATTATAATTCAATTTACAATCAAACTGTTTTACAAGGTAATATTTTCAATTATTTATTTAACAATTCAATTGTTCAGATTTTCAATTGTTCATTTCAAAATGTAACATTTCAATTGTTCACTTTAAAAAAAAAGAAACCCTATAAGCTTAATAAAAGTAACATCTTTACAGCAAACAAAACAATGTGCAACAGTGTATACACTACGATAAAAAGACAGTACCTCGTCCCACCAAGTAATCCCAATGCTGCCGATCGTAACACACTTTCCACACAATACAAGAAACTTCTAAAGACTGTATGCTAAAGTCTCGATCTTTCATTGTATCATACTTGTGAGAGAAATAAATATTTCCATACTAAAACAGTAAAGCGACAGTTATGTCATCCTTCGATTCCTGTTATTCATGTATTGTTCTGTGAGTGAGTCGGTGGCGCTCTGCGAGTTGATTGACAACCGAGTATTGAAACCGCTATCACGTGCTACATGTGAACTAGTTGCCGCCTTCATACATACACCGAATCATCACCCACCCAGCATCGTCGCCGGGAGAATAGAAACTGTTGCATGGAATTATGTCGTCAAAGACGACACTTACAACATCGACTTGGATCTACACATTATTCCTCTGATTTACGAGACATCGATCAGCACGGAGTACGTCCGCGAAACGGTCAGTCAACTAGAAAAAATCATTACCGTGTCGACTGCATCCGTATTTCTATTATTTTGACGAGCAGACGATCAGTTCCTCAACTGAATGCACGAGATTCACGGACTGTCATGACCTTCTCATTACGTCATAGTTATGGTTGTCTGAAAAGCCATAATGTCAAATCCTTTGGCTTGTTACTCGTAAATGTAACCAAAAGTACTGGTGTCTTCGCGTACCTATAAATTATTGACCACAACGGAAAAAGTTACTTAAAAGTTTTTAAAAGTAATTTTATCAAGTTTAAGGTAAAGGATTCCCCTCCCCCACGATCTAGTATCATCGAGGCGACAAAGACTCGTCTTGTGTATGGCCGGCCCGGGCTCTGACCAGTCGCTAGCCCAGTGTCTCCCCATGTCTCTAGTTGCCAGTGACAGTCGTGAAATCGGGGTATATCAATGGAAAAAAATCGTGACAAGTAACTTACGTGAATCTGTTGCTTTCCTTTGCTGTGGCCGGCCCTGTTTGCGGCGTGACATGGCCACAACATTAAAATCGTGAACTTGTCGGCTTACATCTGGACAAAGAGTATCAACAAAGATGGCGGCTCTTCCAACTGAATCATGGGTAACAGTTTCCCGCACCTGCTGTATTTCTCCCTGTCTAGCTTGTTTCTTCTTTCCTTCCGTCGGGTCGCGAGCCGTCTGCTCTGCTACACAAGCAGGGTCATCTAAGGTGACCAGTCTCGGCGAAGAGGAGGAGCAAACTGACCGACGTCCGTGCGGCTATAAATAACTGGCTTTGGGCCGCTCTGTATTGACCAGCCCACTAAACCAGGGAGATAAGCGTAACAGCGTTTTGTCAGTTCACGCCACTGGTCATTCTACTGGGGAATTGTGTCACAGTAAACTTGGGTAACAGTAAATGTTGGTGGTGTGTCCGTGCCGTGACATTTGGTATCATACGCTCAAGAGCGATTTCACTTCGTCCGCTAAAATTCTGTCTTTCAATCAAGTCCCTATGACTCGGATAGCTTGTATCGTGATCGCTTGCTCCGTAAAAACTAGCCGTCGTCTCTCGAGCCAGCTTAGAACCGTCCGTCTTGTGCTGCACGCCCCGAAATGCTCGTGGTCAAGTGATGCGTGGTGGCCCACTGTGTGTTGCAGTTGGCTGACCCCGCCGACCGGCGCAGTCCATTTCCTGTAGGGGGTGAAAGGTTTCGCGATGAAGTATGGACATTAGCTCACAGCTTGCGTGTGTAGTAGGTAACAGTTGCTGCTGTCTGCATCTAGAAAAGCTCGTCTGCATTTCCCCCCAGACCCATCCATGGTCGTGTCATGCCCAGTCAGTTCTATTTGTTTCCCACACCGATAAACGATCAAATGCCATTATATAATTTTTGAGACGGTATATGGGTGGGTGTTAAGTTCGTTGTCACTATGAGATAACAAAAAGGACAGTCTTCGCCGTTATCTCTACCGTTGTGACCATGAACACGGGTAAATCAATACTAGCAGGTTCAAGCCTGTTGACTGACTGCCTGACTGACCGCTGGATATCTCGTGTCCTCAGATCGGACCACTGACCCTGCGTGCGTAATGTATGCCGCTTTATTGACCTGCGTTAACTGGGGCAGCAGTGCTCCTGAGAAAGCGAACACTGTCTCGCGCAATGCCCGCGTCGGACGTTAACGGCCGATGCCAAATGCTAACTTTGGGTCGCTTTGGCGAGAGAGTTCCCCCATTTGCAAAACACGGCTTGGAGTTAACAGTTTCCCGTGTGTTAACTATCAATACGATTAAGCAGCAACTGTTGCTTTCTTTGGTTAAATAGATTTCATTTGTTTTAAAAAACTATGCGTTGAACTGAGTCACGTTCGATGGTTTGTGAGAACAGCATCTTGCGCTCCAACTTGAGGGGATCCAGCGTGCTGTCAGTTGGACGGAGAGGAGCGAGGATTTTACGTCAGTTCGTGTGGTTCTAACTTTACCAACACCTAACAAACTCGGAAAAGCCCAATCCCATTGAAAAAAACCCAAGCACTTAACACATTATCGTGTGCATTAGCAACAACCCAATGGCAGTGATGCCACATTTTCACTGGGAGAAGCCGCTCGCGTTTCAGCTGTTTGAGCAAAATCTAACAGTTAAACACTGGTTCCAAATGTTTGCACAAATTTATCAAATAATATCTTTATAACATATTCTATTCTATTTGTTTTATTTTATCAGCAATTTAATACAGTTGATTTTTTTATATGTGTCAAAAAGAGGTGGCGTCAGAAATTACCCAACGGGGGGGGGGGGGGGAGACGGTTGTGATCCCCGGCAGA
>JAUELE010073767.1:0-15302 GCA_031471655.1 Diodora aspera
ATAAAACTTCCTAATCTTGAAGGGATATCTCTTGCATATCCAACGCAATTGTGAATTTATTCAGTAGTCTCTCAAAAGCTTGGTATCGTGTAATACGTGGCAGTGTATTTGGTCTTGGAGGGCCGAATCGCATAATGATGAGTGAACCATGGCTCATGTAATTAAATGCAATTTTTAAAATTGTAGGAAAAACACTTGAAATATGTGAATTACACATGGGAATTATAGTTACATTTTGCCTACAATCAATGAATAACACAACAAATTTTAAAGAGAATCATTAGAGATCATAAAACTCAATTTGGTGGCAACTTATTTCTATCAAGGCACATATATAATGAACCTGATAAAAAGACTCAAAGATGTTTTTATAAAATGAATAGTGAGAATGGGGGATTTGAATGGTGGTAAATTAAATAAAATAAAACATAAATTTAATTAATTTTAATGAACCTTTCCGGCAATGTACATGCACACCTGAGAAAAGGAGTATTGCCATAATAGATGGATCCAATATACCACCTAACCCCCCAAATATTGCAACAAACCGTTTTCTGATTGTTTCGTGTACTACTCGATGTGCAGAACACCATATCAAAAGTTGGACAATTTTGACACATGGAAAAATCTCCAAAAATGAAATCAGAAAACAAGATGGCCACCACCAAAAAAACGTACAAAATCTGACTGGTAACCATCTAATGCAAGTTTTAAACCTGATGTTTGACCTTTTCATCAACATCGGCATTTCCTTCAACTTGAATCATTTCACAGCTGGCTAGCCTAGCCCTCTGTTGTAAATTCTGTAATGAGCTGGGTGATCATAAAATGCTTTGTTTGGGTAGGGGTATTTTTGCACTATATTAACTCGTCTATAACTGCTTGCGGGCCGGACAATAATCCCTTCGTTAACCAGATTTGGCCCGCAGGCCATGGGTTGCCGACCCCTGATGTAGACACTCCCTAATAGCATAGCCAGCCGACAACCAGAATATCTTTTGTGTATTATTCGTGGTATCTACATCATTTTATGTATATTTATGGTTCCATAAGTTGTTTTGTGAAAGGAAAACACTGAGTAGGATTACATTTTAATTTTTTTGTAGTCCAATAGGAAGTTATTAAACCAAAGAATTTATAAATGGTCTCACAAAAGTCACAGAATTTATGTTCTTGAGAAAATTGATTTTTAAACCTTGAAGCCTTATTGTTCAACTCAGTATTCACATGAAATTGTTCCAAATGCTGTCTTAAAAAACAAAGGTGTCAGTGTAAGTTGACATCATGACAAAAATTGCTGTATAGCTGCACTTGATGAATGACCAAGCTGTGAGCAGAGTGCATTATTTTTAGATTGCGTTTTTAGCGTACAGAGCCCGCTTTAGTTACCAATACTTCTGAAGGATGTAACTATATGGCTCCTACTGATGGGCTAAGACCAATAACTCGTTATTTTCTGAATTGTGACTATCCCACTGACTTTCCATACACAAGCCAAAACGTAAGTTACAAATAATCACAGTGATGGGATGTATACTTACTCTCTAACTAACTTATTCATTTTAATTTGTCTTTCCCTTTCTTTCTGTTCTTTTATTGACTGGTAATCCTGCTGCCAGGCAGCTTCTTCAGGATTCTGACCACGATTGTAAATAGCCTGTGTCCGCTCCACGTGTTCGTTATGTTTCCTGTATAAAATAAACCATGTGTACAGAAACATTGCATTGCAGTGAAAGAGTTTGGGATAGTTTAGGAAATAAACAAATACATTATACACTTTGTTTGAAACTAAAACAGGAGGAGGTTATTTCCACGCTTCTGCATGTAAGTCTAGTTATATAGCTGCAAATAAAACATAAGAACAGCCTCCTCTTGTTTTAGCTTTTAGTTTTAGTTCCTCTATGACATACCTGACGTAGCACACTGGAATACCTCTGTGCTTAGATTGATTTAATTTAATTTAATTTAATTTTAAACTTGTTTTAAGCGTTTTAGACTGGTGTTGCCCTGAACCTGGGGGTTACATGTGAGTTTAAATTCTGGGACTCAAATAGTTGCAGAAAAGCTACTGTTCAAGGAGTGTAATCCCAAACAGAATTATTAACTTCAAATCTGCACTGCGGTGTCAACCTCCCAAAAGGGAAAAAAAAACTAACTTCCACGAATATATAGTTGGACAATAAAATGTTACTATTACTATTATTAAGTTAAGGTCATTGCTAGATTTACTTCCTTAAGGCTAGGTCACAACCGGTCGTACGGGCTCCTACGGCTGGTCTACGTGCAAAAAAACGCAAGAAACGCACGGAGGGCGCGCATGTGACGTGCTGATTTTCGAGCCGTAGACTGACCGCAGACCGGCCGCAGAGGTTCTTTATCATGTCAAACAAACTATACCGACGCTTACGTTTTTTTACAAAATAAAATGCAGCGATTTGGGGAATGCCAAAAATCGCATGGCAAAAAAATCGTACGTGCAGTTGTGACCTAGGCTTTAGGTTTAACTTTCACTGATACACAGAAAATGCCTGAAAAGGAAGTAACTCTACCTGCGACTCTCTAACTTGTCTCTTTGGGTATCTTCAGATCTATATCTTTCGTCTGTAAGGAGTTTCTTGTATATGCCCCGAGCCACATACCCACGGAATAGTCTATAACAAAGAAAGTTTCATGTAAATCCACCTCTTTTCTGTGACAAGTTTCTTCCATGTGTCACTAACCATTATAACACATTTGCAAACATTTATGTGTGTATACCCATCGACAGAACATCATACATACATATTTGATTCATCTCAGTCTTGATATTGCAACAATGATAGGCTTTTGTCAAGGCCCAAAAATAATTTAAAAAATTAGCTTCATATTTCTCTATGATACTCTTCTCTGCGTCAACTAGAAAGGTAATAAAGTCCTTGGAATATAAATCTACATCCGGTTTTACATATCACAGGCTGATCCAATGGGGGGTGGGTGGGGTTTAGGTAAAACAGCATTAGCATTAACTAGGGAACCTTTACAGTCCGCAGCCCCCCTTTTTTGCCAAATCACATGTCTCCCCTCCCCCACCTTTTCCACAATCCTGGATCTGCCTACGAATGTATTGAATCAATTTAACAGCGTTAGGATCTTTACAATAGCATGACACGAGAATTTACCTCAAAATGAATACTTTCCAGTCTTTTCAGAAGGGGTAGATTTGCAGATGTACTGAATCTCAAATTCAAAGTACACATCCCATTTAATAATGATATGCTATACCATCATAAATTTTCATTTCTTGCACCATCACAAGTAGTCTGGTGGGAAATGTTGTACATAATTATACACATTCGGAATGGCTGGGGATGTTGTGCCATGCTAAAAATAGCCCATCTTTGGTGTTTTTTTATCATTGTGGATTTTTAACATGCCCTCCGAACCATTTTATGTACAGTATTGTTAGTTTTGGGCTATGTGTTTTGGGTTGATTGAGTTTAAACTTTTTCTTGCAATCTATAATTTCAACTTTTTTAAATGGCCAAAATACTTTTGGTCTCCGGTTGAAGTTCCATTGTATTTTCATAATAAAATGTCTCCATGAATCAAGATATAAAGGTTTTTAAACATAAATGAAAGACTTTTTAAAATAACAAATGTCACCTTTGTATGTCCACTGCTGCTTTGGCTTCTTTCTGCGTTTGCACTGCTTTGGCAAGTTCATCCTGCAACAATAAAATAGTTTGTAAGACAACAAACAAATACTGACAGCTGGTATCGATGTACTTATGTGACAAAGATGAGAAAAATATACGTCGACTAACTGTTTCTCACATTTTAAAAAAAGTAATTGTACACCTCTAATTATGTCTGTTGTTCTCAGGGGCCATTATTCGAGATAATCATGTGATAATCAACAACAGGCGTGCAACTTCCGCACACATGCTTTGCCAAGTAGATGAGAAAATTGCAAGTGCTTTGTGTGCTGGATGGGAAAAATGCATGCATGACAGTGTGGTATATGTGAAAGCCCTCGGTCGGATACCGACCTTGGAAGAGGTTGTTGTTTCAATGATATATATTTATGGGTGATCATGAAAAGACTTAAAATAAGAACTTATTAATAGTCATCAATAATCAATGAATGGATCAAAGTTCCAACACAAATCCAAGGAGGAGGGGGTGCTATTCCAAATATTTTTGACAAACCATTTTTAAAATTGAATATCGATAAACAAACTTTTTATGTCTGCATTTTCCCCATAGGCTTTTCACATTAGTGGATCCTCACCCAACCCATAGGCTTTTAACTATAGTGAATCCTCACTCACCCCATAGACTTTTAACTATAGTGAATTTTCATCCACACCACAGGCTTTTCACATTAGTGGATCCTCACCGGTCCCATAGGCTTTCCACAATAGTGGATCCTCTACCACCCTATAGGCTTTTCACATTAGTGGATCCTCTACCACCCCACAGGCTTTTAACATTAGTGGATCCTCACCCATCCCATAGGCGTTTCACATTAGTGGATCCTCACCCACCCCATAGGCATTTCACATGAGAGGATCCTCAACCACCCCACAGGCTTTTCACATCAGTGGATCCTCACCCATCCCATAGGCGTTTCACATTAGTGGATCCTCACCCGCCCCATATGCTTTTCACAATAGTGGATCCTCACTCACCCCATACGCTTTTCACATTAGTGGATCCTCACCCACCCAACATGCTTTTCACATTAGTGGATCCTCACCCACCCCACCCTTGGATTCACACCTGATTTGGACTCGGTAGGCTTGTATGTGACAACTGTCTCTGGATTTGACTGTGAGGCAAGAATATACAAAAGAATGAAATCTGCATGTCCCTCATGTACCTCAGCAGCAGATACTGAATCACTGGTTAAAATATGTTGCTCTAATAAAGTTTCTCACTGAGTCAGTTCTAAGATACTGATATTGAAAAAATCACCACCTACGGGATCTGGTACATTATGGTAATGTGCGATTGGTCGTCCGATGTGGGCTAAACACTGTCTTGTCTGAGGTGTGGATGGTTCCGAACTTCGCTTTGAACTTTGTCCAGAATCTGTGCTGGATTGAACCTTTGTCCTTGGTTCTCTGATCTCTTCTGTAAAGCCTTGTTCATCACTGACCTCACTTGAAGCACCAAATTTGACCTGCTTGTCAAAGTCTGATATTTCTCGGTTGTAACTTGTCTCAGGGTCTTTTAGTATTGATGGAGGTCGATCTGAAATAACTTTAATGCTTTAGGACATTCATACAAGTTGAATAACTTGCTGGCAAAATACCTGTCCTGCTTGATTATCACATACCAGCTGATCCACAATCTCTGATTCAGCTGTAGCCAGGTTTTTAGTTGGAGATAATAAATTCTTCAAAACTATAGGGATCTCTCTGCTCAAATTACTGGGCCTTGCGTTAGAGGTGGTGCCAGAGATCCCCAATAGGGGGTCTGAAATCTCTGACAACAGGGGCTAAGAACAACCATTTGACAAGCCAAATACACAAATGGGTGGTTGGGTAGGTAGGCAGGTAAGTGGGTGGGTGGGTGGGAAGGTTGGTAGCTAGGCACATAGACAGTGGTTGTATTCAAAGGTTTCAGCAAGGGGTTCTATAGATGCTAATTTTCTTGCTTACTCATGGCATATGTCAAGTTGAGTTGGATTCCAGATCGGCTACTTACTTGGCTTGGGGAGTGTTAGCATGATGTCTGACATGCAATATTCTAGGACCTTGAAAACAGTAAATTACATGCTTATCACAGACTTTACAGTCATTTTAACTACAGGATGTATATACTTTCTAAAACTTAATGTTTCTGTCAATACTTTCTACTATAGATGACATAAACATGTAACACATGAACAATTGATAATAACATTTGTCAACACAAAACTAAATAAACAAAGAATGTGAATCACGCTTTGATTTAGCAAACAGGGGGCTATAACCGCTAAACAGCTTAACTGTCTCCACATACCAAATTCATTGTCAGTAACAATATTGATTGTTTTTTCTCTTGTCTGAAGACGACAGACAGAGAGTGACTCGGACAGCTCACTGTTGGAGGTCTTTGACAAAACGGGTGGGGCCGACTTTGGAGGACGTGTTTGTCGTAGGTCATGCACTGAAATAAACAATGTAAATGAAATAAGAACATAAGAACCACAGTACTTTCGTCTGGCTGAAGCTACATTGAGGTTATATAAATGCAATTGTAAACAATTAATGATGATGATCATGTGCTGTTCCTTAAGGTCATAAAATAAATCCCAAACTAAAACTCAAGGGGCATCTTGATGCACAACAAATGCCCGGGGTTTTGATGCATGGATAACTGCATAAATATTTTTTCAATAAACATGATGAAGTAAAAAGTAAATACTATGTAACAGATCTTTAACACTGTTCTGCAGCAACACTTGTAGTTAATAAAGAATGTGCAGAATATCTGAGGCTGAGGATATGATCAGCATCGATCTTTAGTGCTGGTGATCGGTGCCTAACCCGGAAAGGTTGGGTGCAAACCCCAGATGAGGTTCAACAACAGCACCAGTCAAATAGCTACTTTTCAAGAAGCAATTGTTGTGTACAGATTGTGATATCTCAGTCACATATAAGATAATATTTGTGGTGTTTTAAGGATAATTACTGGTAGTGTTTTTCTACTTGATATGGTTGGTAAAACACTGAAATATTCCAAGAAATCAATTTATCATAGAAACTGAGAAACTGCAAAAGTACAAATACTGTATCAAAATATCTTCATAAGTCAAATATGTCCATGGGGGGTGGAAGCAAGGGGAAGAAGAAGTATTATGTATAGTGCTGAAAAGGTCCAAAACAAACAATAATCAAACTAAAATATTTTTCCACAAAAAAACATCCTTGAGGAGTAAAATTTCGACATTTCATCAGTTAACTACTGACATCCTCAAGCGTATAAAAAACAAAAAAAACAACACTGCTTTTTACATCCAAAAGGGGGGAAGGGCTTGAGCTCACCCCTGCTCACCCACTTCCGCTGACCATGATGTCATTTCTTAAATCAAACCAAATTAAAACAGAAAGAAACCAAGACAAAGAATCAGAGAGACTCACCATGCTGTGATTTGGAACTCTGAACTCCACGCAGGTCTGAGAATCACAAAGCAGGAGAGAAATTACAGAGTATAGCTGACTGAGAAGGGCAATCATGTTTTATATATAGTTCTTAAAGCAAGGACAGTGGCTCTCAAACGTTTTTGTCCCAGGCAGACTGTTCACCTCACAACAGATGTCATTTCCTCCTTGTAAAGATAATCAGACTCAAAAGGGACATTCCAAAAAACATGGATGTCATCTGTGGTTTCAATTTTCAACCCCTGCCCTCCTAAATCCTTATAAGTTTGAGAACCCCTGCTCTGGGAGATGAAAGATATTATCGCCGAGAATCTGCATCAAGTGTGCTAAATACAAAGTGCTTACAATTAATATGATGAGGAAATGAAGCAAAATATAGTGTTAAAATACAGCCCCTGTTAATCAGACATCCTCATTAATTAATTTGACATACATTTTGGGAATCATTTTAACTATACTGATACAATTTGCTCAAGATTGTTAATCTGACATTTTTTGTCTGCAACCATGAATGGCGGATTAATGGGGGCTGACTGTACAAGCAGAAAAGTTGATTCCAATCCATAAATTAACTCTGTAGAAATTACTTGTGTTAAAAAGTCGGGAAAGAAGGAACTGAAGTAGAAGATATTGCTTTTAAAATATTCTCACTTATCTTACCATGTTCCATGTAATGTCTTGGACTCCTTTCTTTCCGAGCATGATTTTCCAACTCTTTATTAAATACTGAACGTCCTCTGGGTGATCTCCCTCCGAAGGGATTATAAGGTGTTGGAATTGATGGAGGAGTTCGTACAGGCACAGGTTTCTTAAACACATCTGTGTGTCTGCGTGATGTACGCAGTACCTGTCCTGAGGATGTCTGGCCTGGCATTCGTCCGGCCGAGCGCTCAACTCTGGTCGACATGCTGTAAGAGGGAAAGTCTGGTTGTGTCTGCGATCGGAAGGATACTCCAGTAAAGTGTTCAGAAGTTACTTTGTACTTATGTGAAGGTCTGTGAGAGTCTAAATCTAGTTTCAGCTGTTCCCTGAGATCAGCATGATCCAGTTCTGACTCTACTCCTGGGATATAGCTCCATGTATTGGACTTTGTCAGAACCTTGGAAGCAAAAATGACAGAATGATATCATCAAATTCATAAATATGTTTAGTTGCACATAACTGTCGACACTGACCGGTAATGAGTAATTTTTGAATTCACATTCACTCAGGAAATTGTCAAATGAACTACAGCCGTGATCACTAGTTTAAGAGCTGAGTTACACAAAACCCGAGATGAGTCAAGTAAAACCTGAGGTGAGTCAAGTAAAACCAAAGGCAAGCCAAAAATCTAAAAAAACATCAAATAAAATCAGAGGCGAGTCAAGTAAAATCTGCGATGAGTCAAGCAAAACCTGAGATGAGTCAAGTAAACCTGAGATGAGTCAAGTAAACCTGAGATGAGTCAAGTAAGACCTGAGATGAGTCAAGTAAGACCTGAGGCAAGCCAAAAACCTAAAGAATCAAATAAAACATGAGGCAAGTCGAGTAAAACCAGAGAAGATTCTTCATCACATTTGAGTGAGTTTAAAAGAATTAATGGCAGCCAATAAATCTAGGTTGTGTCAGCCTGCCAGTAATTAATCACCTGTAAAGCTGCAGGTCTGTGTTGTGCTGGTACAGGACCACTTCCAGCTGCAGGCACTGTTGTTACCTTTACCTGTACATCTTCAAGGTAATCAGGAACAGTGGATGTGTCGGCAGGTTCGTCTTCGAAAACTGTAGCATTTAATTCAGGACTTTGTGCCTAAAACACATATGTGATATAGATGTAAATGTCTGGCATGCATCACCTATATCATAGAAGACACAATTATAATTACAATTTTCGTTAGTATTCTTTTCACTTAATTAAAAAAAGGGTGCTATCAAAAAGTGTTTTGATTTGTAAAATGAAGTCCAGATTGACATATTCTCAACAAATGGCAAAGAGTTTTTTGGAATAATGATCAAGTTATCATCACAAAACCTATTTCTCTGACCTTGAGTTCATCTTGTGTCGTTTCCCTTCCAGCATTCAAATCAGTGGTCTCCCCTTGATGACCTTCTTCACAAAGGTCGCTCAAATCAGTATCCAAATCTGCATGATCAGCACCCGAGGAGACACTCTCTGCAGTCTCAAACTCTGGGATCTGGTTGATTATACCCAGTGAAGACTGGCTCGGATTTGTTAAACCTTGAGTTGATGATAGGAACTGATCTGACAATGTCCCAATGTCAGTACTGCAAGAAGATCAGAATGATACATAAACACTCTCCTTGCTAAAGCAACCACATTGAAGACTGCACTTACTAAGACATTTACTAAGGGAAATATGCTTATACTTGCTTTATTCCCAGCAATCTCAATACCTGTAACAAATACTCTGTGGGAATAGAAAGTTAGTTCATGAATCAAGAAATATTTTGCTGGGTAGGATATCCAACTTCAAAAGACACATAGACAAAATAATAAGAATAATACCAATAACAGCAATAACAACAACAATGATAATAATGTGTACACTTATATTGTGCCTGATCAATGCAGCAGCATGCTCAGAGTGCTAAAAGCATTCAACATTATTTCCACAGTCATTGAAACAGTGTAGAATCTACAACATTCGTCAACTCCCCAGGAGTATACAACCCAAGCTGCCAGTTAGGTGTTAATGTTAACTTTCATATTACCATCGCTTTCCGACCAGGTACCCAATTTCAGCTGGGTGGACTGAGGAAATTTACGAGCAAAGCTACTTGCACAAAGTGATACCACTGTCATTGCCAGTGTCTCAGTGCGAGGCTGAAGCAAACCCTTTAAGGCCTGAAAGCTTTCCAATGCCAGCCGATCACCCATCCAATTACTCTCCGGGCTGGACGTTGCTTAACTTTACCAGCTCATGACCTCTGTGTCTTGTACGAAACCTACTCAGCTCACATTTCAGAGGCTGATCCAGCTATGTCAGATGGGAGGGGGGACGGAGGTAGGGGGAAGTCAATGGAAGAACAGAAGCTTTGCTTGTTGACATTCAATAGAAACAAAAATTGTGGTGTACTTAGTCAAAAATAGATGGCATTAGGTGGTGGAAAACAGACTATGAAATTAAATGTTCCTGTTCTCGCATTCTGCTTCAAATGACATTTAATGTCATCGTCCAATCTATGCATCCTCAAAATCCAGGGAATATGACTCTGCCAACGGCACCCTCAGATGTCCTGGAAGCACTCCCAGGTATGGAATGTCCAATCTGCTTAATATAGACAACCAATGAAATGTTGCATTAACTGCATGAGATGAATTAGAGAAGTAACTGTTGATAAATCTAAACGTCTTGACTTCGCCAAGTGTAAGGAGAGATGCACCACATGATTCGAAGCAAGCTTTCCCTGTGGAAGCCTAACTGATTATTCATAACACTGACCTCGAGACAATCACTCAGCATAGGAGAGCATCCAGGGCATCTGGGGGAGCTGCTGGCAGAGTCCTATGCTTTGTATTTCGAGGATGCAGTCTACGATACACCACTTGTAAAATGAAAACACCTAGTTATATTATTTGTATAAATTACAAAGCATGTTGTACTCACTCAAAGCTGCCTGTTCCCTCTCCTCTCCTCCTTGAACTAACTGAGGCTGTCACACCCTCTGAAACAACAAGGTTTTTAGTAACAGTGAAAACTTTTTACTGTAGTGGCTGACTGCTGTCTAAAACTTTCTGTTTCCTGGCCTTTCCTTATTCTCTTTAACCCCTTCCTTCCAGGTGGGCGCTATAGCGCCCATGAGATTCTGGAGCCTGCCTACGGTTGGGCGCTATAGCATCCATGAGAATATTGGCGTGAGAGGCTCAAAACTATGTTGATTTCCTACTGTAGGTCAATGTTGCGAGTTGATGAATTATTATGATGTACAACGAAGGGACCTCTGAATTGTTTTTTTTCCCAAAAAACAAAATCAGAGCCAACAAAAACAGAGCGAGCAGTGACATGACGGATATAATTTCCGAACTAATTATGACGTCATCAGGACGCGTGGTTCCCGGATTAGTCCGCCTTCATGTAGTCCGCCTTGCCTTGCTCGCTTATTTTAGTCCCCGGAAGGATTGGATTAAAATTTGGGCCTTCAAGGATTGTCATGCATGGTGTCTCTCAAGAAGAATTGGGCTCAAGTAAACTAATGCTTGTTGCACAAGGTGCCTAAAATGGAGGTGTTTTTCACCTGGGGCTTTTTGAAAGTAACAGGGTCCTAGTATCCCAATGCTTGTCGTACAAGGCGCCTTAAATGGGATCCTTTACTTTCACTTTTCTTTTTATTGATCTTTTTTGTCTTTTTCCCTCGGTGTGCACATGGCTAAAATATTGCCTGGCATGGTAATACATCATCTCAACTCAACTTTCATGAACGAGGATATCTGGGGACATACTAGACTAACATTTAGTCCAAGAAATAAGCTTAATCTACAAAATAATGTTCATAATACCAAAAGAAAACCCAAATAATAAAATCAGAAAAGGAGCCCAGAGATATTCTCAATTTCTGGTGCTGAGAATTCCTAGACTTGCTACATATCTAGACTTGGGCAGGCTCCATTTTATTTGTATGTTCTAGGGTCTAGGATACAGACTAGGGACATACCTAATGGTCATGCTGGACTCAAAGATTAACAAATTTACATTTTCTTGAAGATTTCTAACATGTTGGTGTCTCTATGTCAGCAATACTTCAAATGTGTTTTTCACCTTTCTCGTTTTTAGAATAAGAATTTACTTACCTGTTTTTTTCTCTGACGATATTAATTATTTATGTATTTCAGCCACATAAGACAACAGGCTTGGTAAATTGTGTTTGATGTTGTTGCTTGTAGTTGCTGATTTGTCTGTTACTAACACTTCACAGCATTTCTTAACACAAATTTTATATCTTAATATGTTTGTACAAGAAAATATCAATATGATAATCACCATGCATTTACTAACTGCACAAGTGGCCTGAATTTGTTCTTAAACTTACATTTGTTTACAAAGAGTTCAGTGCCAATCAATAGGTGTAACAGCATTTTCTTGTAAATTATTTCCGGATTTACACTACGATGTTGGAAAAAGATGTTTTCTGATTACGTATGAGCCTTTTACGCTGATCCAACAAAGTTGTAATCACCAGGGGGCCTATTCTCGAAACTTTCTTAACTAAGAACATTCGTAAATATTTACGAAAGAACTTACGAAAAAGATAAGATCTATTCTCAAAACTTTCTTAAACCTATCGCAAGTCCGTGGTTTTTAAGAATTTTCGCAAACCTTTCGCAAGGCTCTTTTGTTGACAGAGATACCAAACTCAAGGGTACTTCCCCGTCACGTGACTTGGGAATTCCCCCAGCGCGCGGCGTTTTGCTGATGAGCGAACATTGTTTGTTTTCGCTACTTGCCCATTTATCATCGCAAATAACCATTTTATATTTTATTCTTTCGTTTGATTACTTATCACAACATTGTCTTTTTCATGTGGCATATGATTCGAGTTGCATCGAAAACGCGTGAACAGTCGCCGTGACCTCAACTCGAGCCGAGGTGGGGAAGTAACTTTTATCCGTTCACAGACATAATCCTGATGAATTCTCGATCATATTCAAATTTCACTGAAGTAGTTGTTTATTAACGAACAGAAAGTATTTTGTATGCGTATTCGTGTACCACTAGCTGAAAAAAGAATGCAATCTAAATGTTAGATTCTGTAACGATATGACAGCTGTTACCAACAATAATAAAATGTATCATGGGCTGAAACATTCACATAACACCCACGACAAGGTGAGATTATATTGAATTTACCTACTCCAAATTACTATTTGCAGAATCAAAGGTGTTTCAAAAATAAAGAAAAGAAAATACTGCTGTCTCATTAACGACTTAATTTATAAACAAAAAAACTGAATTTGTGCAATCAGTTTCTTTTATTATTTAAGCTTTAGTCCCAAATAAATAACCATTAATAAAAATAGTTGTCTTCCGAAAATAATGTTTAGTTTCCATAAAATTTACAAAACCATTACATGTACATAAAAATGTTTTTGTCATTATAGCTGACACTATATTTACTGAAAACTATGTAATGTGCGCAGTAAAGTCTGTGTAAGAAGGATCAACTCCAAAGGCATTGAAGCATCATCAATTCAAAGATAATAAAACTAATATAATGTTCAATCCAATTATATCTTTTACAGACATGAACTTCTTAATTAATATTCTATGTGGTTTTCATTTCCTTACATCCGAAGACGGGTATCTATAAAATAAAAGTAAGCTGATGATCATTTCATCAAAAATACCATTCCAAGTTACAGATGTTTTAGTTTTAAATTTAAATCAGTGTTATGATCAGATTGATTTTTATCTTTCTTTGATTTGCCTGATTTCAACATTTTGATGACAACTTGATGTCATGGGTTGTTGTTGACCTATAACCATGATGAACAGCAACATAATAAGTTTAAAAAAAAATTGATGATAAAGTAATTTAACACTTAAAAGTCTAGTCTATACTGTATGCATGGGCGTAGATAACTTTTCGAGACTGGGCAGGGGGGCAGAGTGAGGGGGAGAGCACGAGAGGGAGGTGTCCCCCCTCAGTTACGAAGAAATTGTTTAATTTTACCAACAAAATTAAGGGATTTCCTGGCATATTTTTTTTAAATATCATAATTGAAAAAATTCTGGGCCCCATAGCTATCTACGACCATGGTATGGATTTATACTGGATTTGTTTAGCACCAAATGCTAATTACAGGGCTGGTGCATGAAGCAGTGTGATCTTGATTGTAATGAAAGAATTCAAACAGGAGACTGGAGCCTGTAGTTAGCTCAGGGACATAAGGGAGCAACCATTTGATTTTTATGGGGTGGGGAGGAGAAGATTTTGAAAATAAATAGTTGGTAGAAATTGTACAGAAAATAGATTGCATGAGTCAAGAGTAACAAAAAGATAGATTGCAGACATATTACGAAGTTTTCTTGCATATTCCTTCCATTGCATTCAAAATCGAACATATTTTGAATAAAAAAGAATATTTAATATATAAATAGCTTGTTGGCAATGATCTAAGAAAAGATAGATTGTCAGATGCAATGAGATTTAGAAAAAATTAGTTTGCAAGAGAAATATTTCCAGCATCCCCCCCCCAAAAAAACCCCCAAAAAAATTAATAATTTAAAAACTAAATAATGAAATGAAATATAATAAAATAAATAAATAAAAACTAAAAATCAAACAATTTAAAAAAAAATTAAATGGTAGCTCACTCAGTAGAGAGCAGTTGCATCTTGCAATTTAAAAAAAATAACACTTAATTCTAGATTGTAGTGTGTAATTAATTTGTTGGTTTAGCAATATTTATTATTAAATACAAAAACAACTAAAATCTTTTTCTGACTTAAACTGGAAGAGTTTGGCAATTTTTGAAACTATTGGCACTGAGTCGAGTGATAAAATGCGTGTCAAAATTACTTTCTTCGTTCATTTCAATTCAGAACAGCTGTCTTATAAGCGTGTTGAGGTTTTTTAGAGTCATGAGTACATGTATTATCATTCATGCTGTGGGAGTGGCCATCAAGAAGGTACCCCTGGTTCTTTTGATATGTATGTCAGCCAGTGAGGGGATTTTCTTTCACAATGATCAAGTTCAAAAGTTTTACAAACTCTTGGGGCAAAATAATGCTTTGGTGAGGATTGAAGCGCCCTATCACCGATTTCCATATTCGAACCGATGACAAATGCAGCCAATTTGACCACTAAGAGAGGTTTAGGATAGGTCTAGACCTATCTTATCTTTTTGCGAAAAAAGATAGTAAGGAAAGTTTTGCAAATAGCACTTGCGAACGTGTGCAGGACTTACAAACGTTCCTAGGCTTATGAAAGTTTCGAGAATAGGGCCCCAGGAGATTTATTAAAATGACCAGAAAGTGGGTGTCCGTGGGCATGCTTCCCTGCAAAATTTTGAAAAATGAACATGCAAAATGGTGCATTCTTAGCATATTTCACGAGTTTTCGTAACATTTTTGGGGTTGGTTTGCTGCTAACGTAGCCAAAAAAAATTTAAAGGCCGAGCTAAAGGGGGGGGGGGGGGGGGCATGTGCCCCCTGTGCCCCCGCCTGGATCCGGGCC
>JAUELE010073878.1:0-15301 GCA_031471655.1 Diodora aspera
GTGCAGTGCTTTGCTGTTGGCAGTTGAAAATCAACTGTCAGGGATTAGTTTTAAAACGGGCCAATGAGGGATCTTTCTTTAGCTTGGGGTTTAATTAATGAAACAAAGAAATACAATAGAATAACCCAACCACCCTTGACTTTAAATAGACTTTACCCAATAACTGACTGACTACCTCACTGCTTGACAGTGAGTATAATATGGTTTAACGCTGCAGTGGGCAATGTTTCAGACATTGCTCACCATTTCTATGGGAACAACCAATAAATAAACATTAAAAAAGAACTTCAAGTGTACAGATAAGTTTATTGAAAATATATATACACAAATAACAGAATAAAATAAAACACGTATACATGTATATTAAATATACAATGACGGTCACATAGATACATATACATCTGAATTTGTGTTTTCAATATAATTATTCTCCATATCTGAAAAAAGTGAATGTTAAAGAACTCCCCTCCTCCAACTTATGAGAATAAAAATACGGCAATTATTTAAGAAACCCATGCACTTAAGACAATTATACCGATAAAACAAACACCCCCTGAGAATTGTCAGGGTTCAGTGATGGCAGCAGTTAGACAAATTAAGACTAACTCCCTAATCAGTAGTAGACAACGCAGGTATAACGTTTCCCTCTCTAAATTAGACGAACCGGGTTGTAACCGTGTTGGATGACTTGAGCAGAATAACATGACCACACTAATGAAATGTTTGGAAATATGACTCATCTATTTATGAAGGTGATGATATGTGTTTGTGATCACAATGACCCCAATCTTTCGACGACACAACAATTCCCCATATCTGCTAAATCTCTGGAGAATGTAAACCCTAAATGGCACAACAAGGTTACACTGTCAATTTCTTGCTGGATGTTCAATTTCAGCTCGATGAACAGAGATATTGCTGGCTCTGTAGATGTTCCTCTTGGCGACCTCCACCGACATTGCCTGTTCGACATGGCAATGCAGAAAGACCTCACGAGTTGCATGATTTGGTTAAACTCTCTGTAGAGTATATAAAGATGTCATATTTGCTATGCCAGCATTCAACTATCGATCAATTTGTCAGAAACCTTATCTGTAATTTAATAATTTTTGCTAATTCGGGCTTGATGTTCACATATTCAGGAGGGAGATGTAAATTTTCTGAATATCAAACATTGAACGCCAATGGCCAGTATATGCTCTATGTAACTGCAGCAAAGCATCTATTCCTTATGTTAAAGACAAGTTGTTGGGTTTTTTTCACCACGAAAGCTAGACATTCTGTTTGAACGTTTCTCATTATTCGTGTTAGTTAAAAACTACGGACTCTTTGACAATATGAAAATGCTTTCAACATATCGTACAATTTAATTCGATTAATGCCTCGCAAAGGCTTTTTCAATGCAAATAGTTTACCATCAGCAATCAATTGTTATTTACTGTCCTTAAATCCTAATGTCAATTGGTATTGGTGATATAGACAACATTTCCTTCTGTAAAATGGCAACTAATCTCCTTGGCGTAAAATAGTCACAGAAATATGATTAGTATTCGGCTGAATGTCAGTACATCTTGACATGCAATGATTATTCCTTAGACTACCAAGGGAGCTAGAATGATTGTCTAGAATTAGTAATCAACCTTAACAAAGTGTAACAGCGGAACGCGATTTAACCAATTAAGACCAAACACTGTGAACATGATATGCCTTGGTAGTATTGTCTAAATTACTGAAAACATATTAATTCCATCCGCACGCCAAACGTCTGGAATGAGAGCAGGTACTTCCTATTTAGCTGTACTAGCAATTTGAATGTAATGCTTTATCAGCAGTGGTTGAACTATGCTGCCCCGGAGCGTTGAAGATAAATACAAATGACAGTGGCAATGATACTGGTAGTAGTAGTAGTAGTAGTAGTAGTAAATATAAAATGGTGGTGGTAAGCCATCTGCTTGAAAGTAAACAAAAATGATATCGATTCAATTCAGAAGTCATACATAACCTGTTTGTTCAATCAAGATAAGATAAGATAAGATAATACTTTATTATCCCGAAGGAAATTATTGTGCACCGCACGGCATTGAGAAAACAAATGATCAGTAAGACAATATTAACATACAACAATAAATTAAGAAAATAAGACAAGCTGTTAAGACAATGACAAATACAAGATAACAGATAAGAAATGAAATTAGAGCACTTTAAAACCCACATAACAGAAATCCTATAGTTTAAACGTGAATAATACTTAAGAAATTTTGTTAATGGCACGAATGCTGGTTGGTATAAAAGAGAGACGAGCTCTGTTAGTTTTAAACATAGGCGGGCGTAGACGCCGACCTGATGGTAAAAACCTGTACTCAATAAAAAGAACATGGGTGCTATCGTTAATGATTTTACAAGCTGTATGTTTGTATTGTAGCAAATTTATCAAAATCACTTTCATTAGTACCCCAGGAGGCTTCTGGGGAGTGACTTGGTGTCACATAGATAGAATAGGGCCTAAGTAACCCAATGCTTGTCGTACAAGGGGACTAAAATGGGAATCTTTTGCTTTTACTGTCCTTTCTATCCATCCCTTTTATGAACTGTCTTTTCACTTGATGTGCACCTTGCACATCACGTTGCGTTATGGTTGAAAGATGAAAGACCTGTAACAAAACATTTTCCCAATCTCAAATACATTGATCCGGTGATCGATTTTAAATAATGAACTGTCAGAATTTTAGCGAAGGTTAATTTAATGTTTAAAAGTGCTGACATATGAATGTCGGTTTAGGATTGCATGGGAAACTAGCACTGGAGTCATTTTGTCATATTTATTTTTCATTGGAAATTGTTTTGGAAATTTTTATGTGATTGTGGAAAAGATTATTCTGTCTGTGGTTTTTTTTTCCAAATTAGATTGAGGTCTGATGTGAAAGTTTCTACTATGCTGTACACCAATGTTGCAGCCGGGCAAACCTGTAAAGCTTTGTTTGGACACGGATTGTGGCATGCGG
Organism: Diodora aspera; assembly: GCA_031471655.1. Classification (NCBI taxonomy): domain Eukaryota; kingdom Metazoa; phylum Mollusca; class Gastropoda; order Lepetellida; family Fissurellidae; genus Diodora; species Diodora aspera. The sequence continues at coordinate 3,003 of JAUELE010073878.1, forward strand.
ACATTGAATGTAGAAAATATACAGCATGTACCATTTATCCGACATCGAAGTGATGTGGGTGACACCATGGTGATATGGCTGAAAGATTGCTGAAAACCATTAAAAAATCACTCGCATGTTAAAAATTTAGAAATCTATTTGCTGTGATTTTGCATAAACAATATGCTGTGTTTGTTTCGTGCCAGGCATTCAAGAAAAAGGTGGGAGAGATTTGTTCACAGTGAGAACCAGCATTTAGTCAGTCCTGAAGCATTGGACTTCCTAGACAAGTTGCTGCGATACGACCATCAAGAACGGTTGACCGCTAGAGAAGCAATGGATCATCCGTACTTTTGTAAGTCAGGAATAATTGACAGTAATTAATGCCTTTGTTCGCACGGGATGGCACAGTGGTTTGTGTGTCGGCCCAGCAATCTGCCAGTCTTGAAGGTTGTGGTTCGAGTCTCACCTAGGCACCTCTCTTTCAGCCCAGAGAGACAGGAGCCCCGACACCGACTTGATGTTGGCAACTCCATGCTGATGTGGCTGAAAGATTGCCGAAAACCATGTAAAACCCTCAAATCTTTCCATGCAAAGGAGTACAGTGTTATATGAAGGAGTACTGAGTGTGTAAGCATGTATGAAACAATTGAAAACTGTTTTCAATATTTGATTGTAATAGAATGGCATGTAGGTTATACTGTTAATTGGCTGACTTGAAATCTTTGGGTTTGTAGGGTTGCTGCAGTTTGCCCTTTCACAACCACAATCATTAAACTCGAGCTCGGATTCAAGTAGACGAGAGTACATGTAGTTACTTTATTGGATTTTAGAGAAGCTCTGTGCTTTGTCACCCAATGGGGCTTCCGGGGACTGACGTGGTGTTACTTAGATAGAATAGGGCCTCAGTAACCCAATGCTTGTCGTACAAGGCGACTAAAATGGGGATCTTTTGCTTTCGCGTTCTTTTCTATTGATCCCTTTTATGGACTTTTCGGTCGATATGCACCTAGCACATCATATTGCGTTATGGCTGAAATATTGCCCTTGCAACGTAAAACATCATTTCAACTCTACTGTGCTTTGTGCTGAATAAAAGTTCACACTTCATAAACACAAAGCAATTTCACAAATTGTGCAAAAACCTTTAATTGGTCTCAGTCCACCCAGCTGAAATAGGGTACCTGATCGGAGAGATGGTAATGTGATGTTAACGTTCAAGTTCAAGACAGCTTGTAACATTGTATACTCCCAGGGAAATTGAGAAATTGGTTTGTGTGTTGTTCCAATGACCAGGATCATAATGTGGATTACTTTAAGCATGAGCCTTGTGTTCTTGACAAGATTGCGTGTTTTCATTAAATTCTCTTTAAAACTGAACCGGGCTGCAACTGTTTTTTCAGACCCTATAGTGAAGGAACAAGGAAGAATGTCCTCCATGTCAGGCCATACATCGCCAACACCGGTGTCCAATGCAGCAACAATTGGGGGTAGGCTGTCTTCCCCTCTCTTAAACTCCACCTACTCGTGTTCATAAGTTTTGTTCCGTCATCAGATTGGCATGTATTCTATACATCTGTGTTAAGAACACTGTATGTTCACGATGTTGACTTGAATGTTCCAGAACACCTCTGGCCTTTGTAAACAAATCTATAGTAAAATTTGGGACCCAAGCCTAACTTGTCAAGTAACGGTAATAGGTGGACCAGTAACTAGATTTCATCAATTGATCAGTATTCTTGGAATTTGCTGAAAATGACATTATACAGGCAAAGATGCTCAATGTCAGGGTAGCGCTTCGAATATTTTTAGTTCGTTCAGCAATTAGCTTGGAACTGTTTGGCAGTTAGTGTCTATTTGAAAGCATGTGAAGACTGCCATTGCTTCACTCCTGATGAAGAGAGCTTGTATTTAGTTCTTGGATTCAGCGGTGATTCAGCAGTCAAATTCACTTAGCATTGAGGATAATGCTCAAGTTTGTTTTTGTCCCAGGAGTCAAAATTGTACCATTTTGTGTGGAAGCGTTTCTCAAATATTGAGGTCCAGTTTTAATTAGATTTGGTGAAGACCATTCTTGATCTGTGTGCCAGCATAATGAAAGGCCATATATACATGTACATACATTTAATTTTCATACATGTAAATAACTCTTTGTATGTTCATAAAGTGTATGTGCCTATGCGTGGTTAGGCTTGTCATACTCAACTTTATGTGGTGTTGATGTTCACAAGTTATTTTACGCAAGGTTGCAGTGAATATACTGTATCTCATTTGAAACCCATCGAGTTCGATACATCGATTTTACAGGATTGTGCTCCTGTGGTACTAAACGTGCCCAGACAAAAGTCTTGTAAGATATGAAAACAAGAACAAGAATTTCTTGCCATTTGGTGTTCATGTGTTGATTTAATACAGAAAACTTTTAGAATATTTTAGTTTCAACGTGATACTCTTTTGTGTGAGCTTACCTGAACTCGATGTTGTTTCTCATAATTACGTATTTTGTTCATAGACCATGCTCAAGGTTTCACAGTCTGACTAGCGTAGACAGATGAGATGTCAAAATGTTTGTGCCGGTGTTGAAACCTTTTTTAAGACCCAAGATTTGTAACTCCATACATCTGAAATACAATACCCCGGACCAGGCTCACTCCACACAAAATCCAGTCATCTTGTTCAACTACGTTGTTGTACATAAAAATATTTCAACTTTGAGCCATAGCTTCGTCGGCAGGTTTCATATCGAGCAATAGAAATTTACCTCGAAAAGAAATTAATGTTTTTGCTTATACTGTTTTCAGTTAAAATGTAAAAGTCTACGGAGGTAGGCTGACAATCTTTGATCAGCACTGTTCATGCATTGCTTCCGATTCCTTACCAAATTTGGCACTGAACATAAAATTCCAAATGAACATCTAGTCATAGGCCGACCAGTTTTTATGTAATGATGACTTTACGATAGTATGAACCCAGAGAGCACTTTTTGGATTGCAGGTTTGTTGCTTTAGACGAGGTTAGTGTGACGTGTTGCTTGTAAAACGCTTTGAATGATGATTACTGTAGGGTAGGGAATTTAAAAAGAGAGTGCTTCTCTGGAAATGTTGTTGACGCTTCTCCCAATGGCTTACTTACACAACTATTTGCATATCCTTTCTTGTGGTTGTCTAGTTGGCCTGTGCAAGCCTTGAGCAAAACTTTGGCTTATCAGTAACAGGGTGGATTGGATTAGACGCTTTTGGGCTACATGTAGAATTATCTCCCTTTGCATGGATCATTTGACATGAAGAGAGCAGAATTGTAACTAAATGCTTTGTCCAGCTTTGTTGATAATTTGAGGCTTTCATGATACATGTATTACATTTTTAGTTTCAAAAATACCTGTTTAAAAACCCTTTCCTGGTGCGAGAAACTGAAATAATGTAACAAATTTGTCCAAATAAGTTCTAAATGTTCATAAAACCGAGGCATTCACAGACTTCAGAGATTAATCTCACAAAGCGTCAAAGAGTCGCATGAGAAAAACTTAATCCTGGCAATATTTTGGACCAATAGTTGAACCTTGGGAACAGGATTACAACCCGCCCTCATTTTCATCGCGTGGGGGTCTGCTGTCTTCATCTCGGAGATCGGATAGAAAAGCTTCTGGTGCTAATTCTGAAATCTGCTTTCCGCTTCATGCTCGTATCAACTGTTCATGTTGTCAGCACTGCAAACATCACTGGTTATCTTGTTGCATCCGTGACTGAAGTGCTAACTTCAACCTGCATCATGTTCAACACCGAAAATCAGAATTTCGTGCACCAAGTGTACCTTTTTTCATCAGCCTTTTCATCTTAATGAGAAACCATTTAATAATTTTAATTTTGAAAAAAAAAAAAAAAATTCAAAATAAATATGTCAAGTTCACAGAACTAGCAAATTGAAAGTAACAACTGTTGAACGTTATGTTCATTTTATGTAGTTTCAGGGCTTCTTAACTTGGTTTTGCGTATAGTTATTTTACTTGGAAGAATTCTTATACTATATTGATCCACTTGCCAGTATTTTATCCAATGTAGGTGGTCTGGACCCGAATCTTCCCCAAATTCTAAAAGTCTGAAAAATGTATTTTTGGGATATATTAAATTTAATGGAATAGATTTATATCTAGCTTTCGTCATTTGATAGAGTTCAGAAACATTACCTTGAGTTTTTTGTTAGTGCTGATAGATGGAAGACGACTTCCACCACGAACCTCATTTCTTGCATTTAGAAAGTAAAATGACAATCTTGAGGGTGCTTACAGTTGACTATTGATAGCTAAGCTGAAAACAAACCACCAATATTTGTTCTTTTTTCTTTCTTTCATTTTTTTCTTCAAATTTATCTTTTTTAACTTGACAGAATGTCTGGCAAATATATAAAGCGTGATTGACATGGCTGCACATTCCAACTGATCAAATCAGATAATTACGGTAAAACTTCCAAAATGTCGAACTTCTAAAAATTTGAAAAATGTTGTTACCTTCTGCAGTTTTCAAAATTTAGAATTTTTCTCCTAATCTTTGATGCCAATTTCCAAAATGTCGAATTCTGACTTTATCAAAGATCACTAATTTTAAAAAATTCGAACACCTCAAAAAGTAATTAATTTTTTCGCTTCGAAATTTTAGGGGCTTTACCATACTTAAATTATGTCCGAAATCACTTAATGTTTGATTTTTTTAATACTATGAACATTTGTAAATACTCGGAATGTGGAACGGCCATGCCAAAAACGATTGAGAGTAGGTACTGCTTAGTGCCTGCTTCTACTGATTCGCTGCTTATCGGCATGTGCATCTGTGTGTCTGTCTGTCTTTCTTTCTGCAGGTCCAGCAGTGAACAGTGGCTCCGTAGGGGTGTCCAGCTCACCAGTCATGACTCCTAGTATGTCACCCCTTCCCAACACTGCAGCTACAGCCCAGACCTAGACATCTCCTGCATCGCCCATCTGCCTGTCTGCTCGATTGACAGTCAACCATGCTCGCCTGCCCGCCCGCCCGCCTGCCTGCCTGTCTGCCTGCCTGCCTGCCTGCCCACCGCTAGCTATCTCACTCTGGTCTCCCCACCTCTCTAGATCTGAGAGGACTAATACTATATACTATAGAGGTGGGGACATGCCGTCCTTAACTGCCTCCTTGCATATGACTTGGTAGAAAGGAGGGAGAGAGGAAGCCAGCCAGTGGGACGTCAGGAAGCTACTAACGAAATCGTTGCCGACACAATTTCACTGGAACTGGGGCATCTGTTATAGGAAAGAAAGTGGTGTAAAGTGCTTCTTCAGAATCCAGGATGTTTTGTCGTGCACGTCTCCAGAGGCATCAACACTTGTCTTACAATGTCTCAGTGTAATATACACATATATATATATTTGTTTGTTGGTTAGTGGTTCTGTGTTCTCAGTGGACTCGGTTTGTACTTAACTTATTTTGTTAGTCTGTGTGATAGCCGTATACAGTCATGCAAGCCAACGTCGGTAACAACCACTTCCAGGACGAGTCTGTTCCATGGGAGTCGGTCTTCAGATCTCAGAACCTCTAAGCCAAGAACTCACCTTTGCTGTCATGTCAACTGGCTTCACATTAATTTGCATGACTGCATGAAGCTGGTAATTCCCCGTAGTCAAAATGGTATTCCGGCCTGTCAGGCTTTCTGTGTTAACTCAGGGAAGGTGCCAGAGCTTGCACTCGGCTGGTACTTTCTTCACGTTCTGCAAGTCATCAAAACACTGAATTAACCTGCAGTTGTCTCTTTCAAGCTTCCTGTGGATGCAAGTCAAGTTTGAGATCAAAACAAAACCACAAATTGCCAGGATGGTAAGGGTTTGTCCAAGAGAGCGAAAACTAAGTCGTCTTGGCCCCCTTCTGTTCAAAATGAGGATCACAGTGGTCAAAAAGGTTAAGTTACACCACTGGATCATCTGTAATTTTGGAAGTTAAGTAAAACGGATGTTTGTTAACTAAGAAAAATACTTATACGGAACAGTGTTTCCTAGATCTGTTGGGTAATATCAATCGCAGCAGAATTTCTTCTTTGCATCAGCGTGTTTATTGAATAATGTTCTGAAGTTTCAAAATTTCCCAGGCACACAAAATTTGTGTGTGTATTTCAGTTAGTTACGCATCAAAAGCCCTGTTTTGTGTGTCGGGATGAACCCTGTTGATCAGAATTGTTATTGATTGCTGCATTACCACACACAGTAATGATAGATTTGGAGCATTCTCGAAATCCAGGGCACTCTGCTAGCGGTCCTTCATATACCCTAGAATCACTCTGGAGGCCGGCGTGTTGACCAGTCAGTGAAGCTGCCATGGCGAAAGCTTGTGTCCAATCATGTGGCGTGTCTCCTAACACTCGGCGAAGTAAAGACCTTATGTGTTTAAATTTATCAAGAGTTGCAGTGAATGCGACATTTTATTGGTCTATAGTTAGCAGATTTGGACTTTACATACACAAAATGACTATGGTGAATAGCAGTGATTCCAGGGTATTAGACAGACATTGGTGGAGTCATTATGCACTGGATTTTGTGGATGGACTTGGAGCAGAGGCAATACAATATTATTATGGAATGGTTTTTGTGATGCATTCTGTGGATTTTATGTTTTGAATCTCTTCCTCTTGCTTCACTTTGAAGGCCTTGAATTAAAACTGAAGCAGATATATTATATACTTGCATGAATCACCGCAGTGTCGTTGCAATATGGGCATTTCACAGTGGGAATTGACTTGCGAAGCTGTCAGGACTTGACTTGGCATTAATTTATGGCCTTGTATTGTGCTCTGATTCTTAGGTTAATAACTCTGTAGTTTTTAAGTTCATTGTTGAAACTCTCGTAAATCGATTTTATTTGTATGGAAATTATTTTTGGGGTAACTAGCTATTCTTGTCATACAGTGTTCTTCATCTTTGTCAAATTGTTGAAAAAGTGGTTTTGCTGAAAGATTTTAATTTTTTCTTCATGGTTGTCAACAACATGTAATGCTGTCAAATTTTCAAAACATTTAAGACATTGGAGGTGTCATACTTGTCATCAATACACAATTTTTAAGAGGTGTTGATCTGTTGCTTCTATTATCTAGTCTTCTCCAAATGAAAGTGCGAGGTATTTGTTTTTCTTTGTCTCGTCGCAACTGTGTAGACTAAAAACTTGTTCAAATGACCCTCTGTTGACCAAAACCGTGATAATTTGGTCTTCTCAAATGCTGTTATTGTAATGTTTGTGAAACGGAGACGACCTTTTCATTTTTATATGTAATCATGGTTGAAGCATCTTGAAGTAGAAATGGTGCATGGAAAGAAATGAAACGTTTTGAGTAACAATGAAATTTTTATTTGGGGCGAGTATGTTTGAATATTATGATAGTTTATGTTCCTTTGGGTGTAAGGAATGGAAGTCGTATTTTGTTTTGTCTACAAGGTCTACACTGGTTGAAGGAACCTACATAATTAGCCAGTAGTGTCAAAACAAGAATTGGGCTGCTTTCGAATAATGTTGACATTAAGCCACTCGATACTTTATTTTGTAGTGGTCGTGCATATGCCCTTCGTTATATTCATGGTGTCAAATGCGGCAGTCGGCATGTGGTAACGTTCGGTTACCGTCGAGCGAGTGCTTGTGAGCTAATGATTCACGAATCATCATTCCTCAGATATTGTACGTTTCATGTAATGTACACATTAAAATGAGATTTCTGTAAACTTTGTGTTTGTAATTCCTCGTATTGTGGGTCTTGGTTACAGCTTTTTCAGTTTTTAGACGAATGTGGGATGATTGCACTATGGTGGAATCAGTGTCTTAGATTATCTGATTTGAATTTGCGGTCACAGAATGAGAAGTCTCCCTTTTTATGTTACGTTCTTTTGCTTTCGTTTTCTGCTAAAGATTGATTGTTAAGCAATGATAAGCCTGTCGTTAGATTATGATTAAACTAAATCGGTAAACTGGGTAATAGCTGCATCATGTCTCGCAAACCCCGATAAAATGTAATGTTTAGTCTTGCTGTCCAGAGATTGTGATTAGGGTAAAATTGTGACCTTTTTGCGTTTTTTTGGTGACGTTTTTTTAGCATTTTTGGCGATTTGATCCCCAAACTCTGATTTGCTGATGTATGTTAAATGTATTTATCAGGGGATGTCGCAGCAGGAGTACAGTACTGTCAGGATTTGCTTGCTGTGACTTGAAAGGCAAATGACATGAATTAAATACGTAATAGTTCAGGTGCGCTATAAATTATGAACTTCAATAGAATGTAAGGAGCATTGTACGCCTCCAATATGACATGCCCTGATGCCATACATAGTTTTGTCCTGATGTTTTTATGAGTCCCCACTGATGTCTTCGTGTCATGATTAAGATTTGCAAATTCTCTGCCCAACATGTTTGGGCGGATGCATAGTTTGTGTCCCAATCTCGTCGCTAATTTCGAGGTCCATTCCCGCCTATGTAGACTTTCAGCCCCAAGATGTAGTAGATGACATCAGGAGAAGACTGTTGAAAGAGTGACGAAAGCAGCGGTAAACACAATCATTTACTGTTTGTCCCTGAAGGGTTCACTCTCATGTGATGCATAGGTGCTGCAATTTGCACTTGCATTGTGGATTCATCTGTAACATTATTTATTATTGTTCTCTATCACAAGCTTCTGGGATCACCTTTTGTAAGAGTTTGATGAAACTTTAGAACAGGCTTACTCGTCCATTACCTCCTTCAGGTAGGGCGCGGGATGGCAATCTGCTAGCCTTGGTGGGTGTGGTTCGAGTCCTGCCCAGACACACCTCTTTCAGCCTGGAGAGCCAGGAGCCCTCGACACCAACGTGATGTTGGTGAGACCGTGGTGTTATGGCTGAAAGATTGCCAAAAAACACGCAAGACCCCCAAATAACTCACTCCTTCATGTAAGCATTGTGGCCAAAAATACAATTACAACGTAGATATATTGTATATAACTGTCGATGTACAAAAGATTTTGTTCTGGTTTTAATTTCAGTTGAAGCTGTGTACAGTTTGTAATTGTCGGGTACTTTGTAAAGCTGCTCGGTGTCAAGTAAGGTTTTCTCGCGCGAACATATGACCCCTCGTGTCTTCTTGGGGTATTTTATACCAAGGCCCAGTGACGTATGAAACTCTTATTTTAATTCTGTTACTTGTTGTAGGAGCTGAAAGGTATATGACCAGCTTGTTTTTATGCCATGTTCGTGCATGACTTGTGTAAAGCTTTTGTATTTGTAATTATTTGAACAGATCTTGTCAGTCTTTGTTTGAACTGAATAATGAACAAATGTGAAGATGTTCAATTAGAAATCATTTTTGCGAGGTTGTATGTCTGAGAACTGCTTATCATGGCAGGTATGTGCGGACCCCTGGCAAGTTACTATTCTTTTCTGTCCCATGTCTTACTGCCTCATCGTCAAACGAGCAACTCGGATGTGTTCGGGATCGTGAGTCAAGATTGTGAAACTTTTGACCTTGATGAACGCCTTTACACTGGGCGGACTCAAGCTTTATAGACATCATTACCTTGCAAGTGAATGACTCACTGTTGTTCAGATTGACTGCGGAGTTCAAGGAGCAACATAAATGGTCAAAGGTGACATGGCGTATCAAAGGCGGAGTGGTTCGGTGATCAAAGTAGTTATTTTTGCAGTCACGTGGATTATTAACTGTGAAATAAATAAATGACTTGTGAATATTGATCTGTTTTTGTGCATTTTGAAATCATCTGTCGTCATTGTTCTACTGAAATACTGCCGACAGCAATGTTAAACGTTTCACTCACTTTGTTGTGGTGAAATTGGCACTCCCTGCCACGATAAAGTATTCGGTCACTTGAAAAAGTAAGAATGGATTCGAATTTATTGAAATATGTGGGATTGATGTGTCTGGGGACTCTATGAAAGTAAGCAGTGAAAATTAACTCGTCCATGATTCGAACCCCAACCACCATTTGGGTCAGTGGATTGTTGGGTGTGCTCGACACCGTTTTGAGAATCACCGGAATGTAGATGAACATCCGCCAGAGAGGAGGTTATCTTCATCACTTTAAACAGAAATGAACGCACTAAACGTGTTATTACCAGGATACTCGAGAGTCGTCAAACAAATGGTCACGATACGATTGTTGGTAAGCATAAAACAACTCCAGTTCTATTTATTGTGCAGACGTGTCTGTGTAATGGCATATTTGACACTTAAACTCAAAGACAACCATTAAATGTTTGAACGATTTGTTTCAATGGTATTCTTCAAGATGAGACCTGATCAAACAAAGAAAACCCAACAAGGCTGTACCCTTGGTTCATCCAAACCAATTTTATTTGCATCTGCAACCGTTCACGACCTTTACAGACATCAAAATCGTTTGTACAAAATGTGTGTCACCTATTGACAGTGAAAATGAAAACCTGACAAAAACAGACAACTTTATTTGTACCTGCAACTGTGAAACAATGGTCCAAAATATAACCTATTACTTTCCAAATAATTAATCCTGCATGTACATGTGTTACTCGTTTTTATCATTGTCCTAACATTAGATTTGTTGAGGAAATTTGACACGATAATTGCATCATCAATTTTCAGGTCTATTTTTCAAAGTCGGATAAAATAAAAACTTCCTTGTGAACACTGTCTAAACCTTTCCAGACTAAACATAAATTTACAAAACAAACGTGTGATGATGAATGAGAATTTGTCAAGCCTGGATCAACCGATAAATATCTGATTTTAATTCTGCAATAGACGGCTAGATTGCCACAATCGTGGGTGGACAAAACTCAACTGTCCACACCAACACCGGTGAACTATAGGACTATCTCGTGGTAGAAAACAGCCGATTGTAAACTCTTTATTTGCAACACTTTCAACCGAGACTGTTGACATATCTTTGCATACAGAACAACCTTCAGCTCTTCCAGGTTTCAAGAAAGATCAGCTGAGCTTGTATTAAGCGAGTAATTTTGGATTTAATATGGTTTTCAGTTATCTTTCAACCATATCACATAGGGGTCAAATGGACTGAAAGAGGTGTTCGAACCACGACAGAGATGACCCACGAACCACTTCACCCCGAGTGTATCAAAATTGAAAAAAGATATTGGAGATTGATTGTAACTACATGTAGTTGCCAATATTGTTTTTTAGAATGGGTTCCAGGTCTGTATCTTAAAAATTATTTTTGTCGCCAAGACAAAATGGCACCAATAAATCTGAGAGCAAGTGCTATTCGGTTTTCAGCAGGTTTTTTAAAAATTATATCATGATTTAAGCACACTAGATCTTCCAGCGATCTTCGAGGATTTTAAACAGTTTTTCACTACACGTGGCATCTTTTGGGAAATGATTGATTTTTAATTTACCTGGCAATATTTCAGCCATTATCATCACAGTGCCACCAATATCACATCGGTGTCCTGGTTCAATCTCCACGCTGAAACGTGGGATTCAAACAAGCTGACACAATACTGGACCTACACGCTTACCACTTCGCTATGCACCCCTCTTCTGGAAATCAAATTCATCAACAACAGAAACGCCTTTCCATTTTTAAAGACCTGTCATAAACTCGGTGCCGAAAGAATCTTAGAACAGTTACGTATTGAGTTGATATTTAAGAAAACTTCATACTTATATAAAACTATTAGCCAGATCATTACAGCAAAAATCTTAACACACTAAAACATAGCACCTTTAAAAAAAAGGAACCCTTCTAAAGTCTTCAATACATGTTGGGCAAAACCCAGTTTACGCAGCAGCAAAAGATCCACGACCACATCCCCTTTGAAACAAAACTGATGAATATATGTTTATACCAATGCTTCAATTGATTCACTTGGACAAAAGATCCTCACTGACCTGGTCACTCACGATTTGAAAATACAAACACAATGGATCACACAAGCATTCTTACTCATTTATACATACAATGAAAATTTTCAAGTGGTCAAAAATTCAAATACTTTTCATGGCAGTTACATGAATCGGGTGTGTTACAAGGATCTCAAGATATATGTACATACAATGTGCATAAATATATTTTGTACATTTTATGAAACATGTAATTTAATAGCACTTGTAAAGTGACAGAAAGACCACAAGTCACAATAACTAAGCTTGATTCACTGTCAGTTGAGTTGAGTTGAAATGATGTTTTACGTTGCAAAGGCAATATTTCAGCCATAACACAACGTGATGTACAAGGTGCACATTGAGTGAAAAGATCGTTCATGAAAGGGATCGATAAAAAGGAAAGTGAAAGCAAAAGATCCCCATTTTAGTCCCTTTATACGACAAGCATTG
>JAUELE010074099.1:0-15289 GCA_031471655.1 Diodora aspera
CCTTTCTTTCAGCCCGGAGAGACAGGAGCCCCGACACCGACGTGATGTTGGTGAGACCGTGGTGATGTAGTAGAGAGATTGCGGAAAACCACGGAAAACTTCAAATCACTCGCTCACTAGTGCCTCCCCTTCATTTCTACCTTGGCATGCATATCAAGCTGACTGACACATTATAAGCCTGGGATGGGATTCTTAATTCCAGCCAGATAAGGTTTTCCGGGGAGTGATATGGTGTCACTTAGATAGAATACGGCCTCGGTAACCCAATGCTTGTCGTACAAGGCGACTAAAATTGGGATCTTTTGCTTTCACTTTCCTTTCTATCGAACCCCCTGGGGCTTCCGGGGAGTGACGTGGCGTCACTTATATAGAATAGGGCCTCAGTAACCCAATGCTTGTCGTACAAGGCGACTTAAATGGGGATCTTTTGCTTTCGCTTTTCTTTCTATCGATCCCTTTTATGAACTACCTTTTCGCTCAATGTGCACCTTGCACGTTACTTTGCGTTATGGCTGAAATATTGCCCTTACAACATAAAACATCATTTCAACTCAAACCTTGTATTTGCAGGTTCAGCGAGACGAGAGAAGTTCCAGTGAAGAGGAGATATCAGACACAGATTCCAGTGGTTCCAAGCAAGAGTACGTCGCTAATGGGAATAGTTTACTGTCCAACGGGGTGATCGATCAGAAGACTGTCATTCCAAGGCCAGACAACAATCAGAACAAGTTACAGGATAGGCACTAACTGACATGATGCACAATAATCCTCAGTTCATTATTTAAATAAAAATTTTCAGAAGTATTTTTAAGACTTTCCTTAAGAAGCATTTCACACCAGTGAGTGTGAAGGAGAGTGTTGTTAGATGCACAAAATGTTAAGATTTCTGTTTGAAAATTTGTGTTTGTAATAATTTTTTCTCTGACAGACAATTATTTTTGTGTTACAAGGTCCTATTATTTTTATAAAATAGTATTTTTGTCCTTGGGTTATTCAGATTCTATGTTGTCAGAGCATTTTGAAAAACACTAATTGTTGTTAATGAACCTGATTTTGTCAATGATTTTTTTAATTTTTAGTTTGTCGAAAGATTACTTGTATTTTTAGCTCATTTAGTGAATTAGTTTCATTTTTTCTCAAAACCAAAGTTGTCTAGACGACAGCTGTACATTATATTGCTGTGTTAGTTTCAGTTTCTGCTTTTGTCAGTGAGCATTTTATACCTATCAGGAGATGATCATGAAAATAAGAAGTCTTTTTAGTGCTCAGGAAAACAGTATTTGCATTGTTGTAATAAACCAAGATGAGAAGCGCCTGTCAGTCTAGAGTCCCAATTCTAAGGGACAAGACAATATAGCTTGAAAAATGGTGGATAGTTGCATTTAATACAATTTACTCGTCCAGCTATTCAGAATATGCTTCATAAAGGATAGGTTTTAAGAGGGTATATTGTGTTCTTGTTTTATCATCAAAGTTTGGTTAATGGTTGTCACTGTTTTATGAACTTTGTACTGGTTGAATGGGACTTGATCATATGTGGTCCTCTATATGATACCAATACCATATTTTACATGTATATTGCAGAATCACATGTATACTAGTTTTTGCACGTCTTCACACGTTTCTGGGTACCTACGTAAACAGGATGCTTATGTCGTGGCACATATCTTGGTTCAAATCTCAGTATTTCATGAGAGCAAGTGGGTTTTGGGTTGACCAGTAAAAGAATTTTCCTTTCAAAGGGAGATTTGTGCATCAGCAATGTCATCTTTCAACATAGGACAATATTTAATGCATTGGTTATACCCTTAGTATGTCAGAGTATCCTAAACGTGTCCATAGTATGTCAGAGAGTATCCTAAACGTGTCCATAGTATGTCAGAGAGTATCCTAAACGTGTCCATTTGGCTAATTTGGTGGCAGAGGTGGGATGGTGTAGTGGTTAGCGCATCAGCCCAGCAATCTGCCGGCCTTGACAGTTGTGGGTCGAGTCAGACCGGGGCACCTCTATTTCAGCCTGTGGGTCGAGTCAGACCGGGGCACCTCTATTTCAGCCTGGAGAGAGAGGAGCCCCGACACTGATGTGATATTGGGGATGTGGCTGAAAGATTGCTGAAAACCAAGTAAAACCCCAAATCACTCACTCGCTCATAATTTGGAAATGTTACCAGTGAAAGTGATGTAGAGATTCATACGGTATATATGAAAGCTTTGAAATAGTACACATTTGGCTATGGTGGTGAATCAGATTGTCATTTGTTATAGTAGTAATGATGGAGTGATCTCCCTTTCGATCTTCTGCATTTAAAATGATGGGTTTGATAAAATACTCTGGTTCCAGCGATCAAACACCATGATCAAAGGAAGTGCAAGGCTTTGGTTTGTTCCACCGAGCAGTCACAGCTCTAAGTTGATCCATTGTAAGTCCCTAAGAGTGAGATTTTAATGTAAAAAGGATGTGGTGAAATCTTAATCTTAAGTACTTAACGATCAACTTTGCGCTAAGATTGCTTTGTGGAATGGGCCCCAGGTCGATTGGTTTCCAAAAGTTGTCTCCCCCAGAATTAGAGTTGTCTCCCCTTTGATAGGTAGATTTGCCACAGCTAATAGTCGGTGCATCAGCATTATTCTTCCAATGCAACATTGTCTCAACCCAAATCCGGGACAGTGCCAGCAGCTTTGTGCTTAGCTATATAACATTATGTATCACATAGCTAGATGTTTGTACTTTTGACTTTGTAGTTCTGACTGAAGTGTTTGAGGTTTGGGGGAAGTTTCCGTGGTACCCTTTGCTAATGATGGCTTTTTAAGGCTTGATCGGCAAAGTTGAACCATTCTCCCTTTGCATACATGTTGCCTGCAGTTAAAAAATCTCTGTGACTAGGATACATGTTGTTTCCATTTAAAAATATTTGTAACTAGGATATTAAAAAGCCACAGCCTGTGAATGATGTCCTGATCATGTGTTTTTAAGTTTGAAAAATTAACTGTTTGAGTAGAGAGAAGCGCTCGGAGGTGCGTCCGACTCGTGACCCGACAATAGTTAGGTCGCGGGTTCGATCCTAGCTAACGGTGCGCTGTGTTGTACCTTTGGACAAGGTACTTAAATCTTTGTCCCAGTCAGCCCAGCTGAAAATGGGTATTGGCGTAAGGGTGGGAAAAGAATTTTCATATTAGATAATAAAGTGTTATTATAACTATTAATCAATCCAGCCGTCCCATTTGAAAAAGCCCTGAAGTTGCACATGCATAGAAAAGTGAGAAACGAGTGTACGGTGTTGACGTAAATTTAACGAAACTAAATTTAATGTTTTAAAATTGAATGTTGAACCCTCCTGAGCTTTTCGTGTCAGATAATGATGCTATGCAGGGGCTCAGTTCATGTATATGATACAAATAGTTTGAGAAAGTTGAACCTTTATTTATGTGAAGTCATATTTCCAAGAAGGTCCTGGTTTTGAAGTTTCTGACGGTTGTTATCTGGTTCTGGTTCTGCTAGTCTCTTATCTACCTCACATTGAAAGTTAGTGAGATTTTCATGTTTATTTGCACGTTTGTTTTACTTTTGCCGTGGGGAGATTAAAAGGTGAAGGACCAGGTCTGAGAAAGGACAAATAGTTTTTACTAAGATAGGCTAGTTGCATCCTTCAAATCCAGGGCATAATGACTCTGTCAACGTCCTTCACATACCCTGGACGTACTCCCAGTAACCATGGTTGTTTTGTGTGTATGGAAAAACCAAATCTGCTAAATATGAACAACCAAGTAAATGTCGCATTCACTGCACGGGAAGTAACTCTTGATAAATTTAAACGCATAACATCTTTACTTCACCAAGAGTTGGGAGAGACGCTCCACATGATTGGACGCAAGCTTTCGCTTTGGAAGCTTCATTGATTGGTCAAAAAGCCCGACTCAAGATGATCATCGTGAATACGAGTTATTCTAGGGTATTTGATGGGCGTTGGTGGAGTCATATCTACCCTGGACTTTGAGGATAGACTAGTCCTAGATTTTGAGGATGTATTCTTTAAAGCTAACCGCTGTACTCCACCAGTCTTGGAAGGTGTGGTATCAAGTTCAAACCTGGGCCTGTATGCATGAACGGGTAGTAGCGAATGTCTGAAGTAGGCGCTCATGCATCCAGTAGAGCTCAGTCTATAAATTACTTCCGACGTTGCCACTTACTTCTGCATTACAGGCTTACTACCAGCTCATGCATACGAGCCCTGGTCAAGACACGGGATAGTGCAGGGGTTAGCGAGTGGGTCCAGTGATCTGCCAGGCCTCAAATCCCACCTGGGTATCTCCTTGAGCCGAAGACTGAGCCCTGACAATAACTTTCACTGTGGTGAAATAGCTGAAAAATTGCTGAAAGCCGCTTTCAGTCCAAAATCACTCACCCACTCACTTACTCAACTCACTCCACTCCACTCCACTCCACTCCACTCACTACACACTCACTCTGGCCCGGTCAAGTTGTAGGGGTAAATTTCTGGAGTGTTCATAGTACTCCGTTTCTAAAATAATAAATTAGAATGAAATATGATTTGTTTAAAGGGCATCGAAATGTAAAGTTAAAGGACCTTATTTGTAGGCTTTGATGCTGTTTATCATGGCTTTACAATAACACTATATTAGTTACTACAAGAAGGCTGCTTCATAAATTTTTTAATTCCATGTTCAGCGCACGCTCAGTGAGTCATTGACCCTGAAGGTCAAATGGTGTCTGGGTGAGCTGATGTTCAGGGCCCTGGTTCACAAAGCAATCTTAGCTAAGATCAACTGCAGCGACTCAGTTCATTTTAAAACCAACGTCACAATCATTTGTCCATAGTTTTTCAAAACAAACTGGGAGTGATTTTAGGACATGTTTTAGGACAGCTTCGAGTTGTTTTGTCTTCAGGAATGATGTTAAAACTAGGTTTAAAAAGTTAAGAGTTTATGATAAATTTAGCGCTAAGATCGCTATGTGAAACAGGGCTGAGCTCTACCTGCTTTCAGTCAGGAGACTGTCCGGTGGCTCAGTCAGGGTACTGTCCGGTGGCTCAGTCGGTTGAGCGACGACCTTCTAACTTGGTAGGGTCGTAAGTTCGATTCCTGTCATGGGGGATCTCGGCATATGGTCATATGGTCCATTGCTTCATCAGTACAAGCTGCAGCTTGCAGGTTTCATCGCATCAGAATCATCCAGTTCTCCATTATTCATGCAGGCTTTCCTCCTGCACTCAACTGGCGAGCGTGGGCATATGACTGAAAGGTTGCCGAGTCTGACTATAAATTCAACCAATCAGGGAGAGGTGCATTAAAATCGTATTGATATAGCTAAAACTGGGAGTCCCAGATGGCCCAGAGGTTAGCATGCTGGGTATGGGTTCGAATTCCACCCAGGTACCTCTCTCAGGGGCGGGGGATGGCGCAGTGGTTAGCACGTCGGCCCAGCAATCTGCCAGCTGTGGCGGTTGTGGTTTGAGTCCCGCCTGAGCACCTCTTTTTCAGCCACGAGAGACAGGAGCCCTGACACCGACGTGTTGGTGAGACAGTGGTGATGTGGCTGAAAGATTGCCGAAAACCATGTAAAACCCCAAATATCACACACATACACACACGCCTCTCAGCCAGAGATTGAACCCTGACACCCACATAATTTATGTCGCACCTTGGTGATTTTGCTGAAAGATTACCGAAAATGACAGAAGATCCAAAATCACTCGTTCACAGGCCAAACCTTGTTTTAATGTTCCCCTGTAGGCAGGTTATGTCATTGTCGGTTCTCTTTCCCTCTTTCCCTCTTTCTTCACCGGACCCTATGCAGTGATGACAATTGTCAGTATCTTCCAGTTCACATGGTCAGTGAGGGTATGATTAATTTATGTGGTTTCAGGTTGTACATACATGCATAGAAGAAATCATTTATCTTTGTATCTTGTACTTATTCCTTTAATGCTATTTATATATCTATATATATATATATATATATATATATATTGGTTTATTTTGTACGTGTTTAGGGTGTTTCATATTTGTGGTATTTTGATCTCAGCTTTGACCCCATTTTGTTGTTTCACAGTGTCCATTATATAAGCAAGCGATCTTTTAATTTCACACTGTAATTGTAGCACCTGCTTGTCATTAACTGGCTTCCCTGTCTTGTGCAATAGAGATAGTGGTAAATGTATCGGATATGCAACGTCTAGAATTTCCCCAAATGAGGGGTCTTGCCCACTTCCTCGTGCTGTTCCACGGGTGTTTCTGGTGTCGAGAGAGGATTGCCGGGCACCTTCTTTAGGGAGTTGTGAAGCGAGAGAACAGGATGACCGAGTGCCAAATGGGATGTTGGGAGATGACTGAAGACGCCCCTGTCAGGTGGTGTTTGGGGGCTACAGAAAAGGGTGCCCTTTCTGGCAGGGGTGACGGAACTGGTGTTCGGCGGGCACCCCTGTAGGTTGTGGGTGGTTACATTTATCGGAGAGAGGGAATGGCCTTGCCCCTTTAAAAATTAAAAGAAAATTGTATGTCAGGTTCCGGGCATTAAGGAGAAAATTGTAAGTCAGTTTCTGGGCATTAGGGCTATTGTATGGAGTCCAAATTGGCTATAGAATGAGACAGTTGGGACCAATCTTTCAGTCGATATTGCCATGATGGTATGATGTCACCCCCATATCTAAACAAGGACGGATAGGGCAGTGGATAGAGGCTTGTCTGGCTGTCCTTTCGTCTTGGGGCTGGGTTGGAATCCTGCCTAAGCTGAATTTTGTTGAGCCTAAGGTGGCAGCTCCAATATCATGGTGATTTACGTGAAAGTATTGTTTCGACAACACTTCTCATAGCTACAGTGAAATATATCATTATCTATGCAAACTGATCTTGTTTATTGCTGTACAATGCTATTTTAGTGATGTTTAGCAATACTGCATGAACTTGTACATTGTATATGACGTTCCCTAGATCTAGAGCTTCTCTTGCCAGCATGAAGATGAAGGTCTGTTTACGCAATCAATCACTAGGCAGTTGAAAATTCAAATGTGGGATGTCCTGTGGGATCTACCCCTTCAGTAGAAATGTCAAAATGTGCTAAATATAGACAACCAATGAAACGTCACGTAACTGCACAACAGGAACTAGGAAGGGAAGTAACTCTTGACTAATAAAAGCAGCACCATTGCAGAGGTCTTTACTTCACTGAGTGTTGGGAGAGACGTGCAACATGATTGGATGTAAAGTCTATCAGTGGACTGTATACTCCTCATTGATTGGTCAAAACACAAACCTTGAGACGATCGTTGAGCATTGGACTGAATCAAGGGCATTTGACGGAGGGACACTGGTAACGTCAGATTTCGAGGATGAATGTCACACTACTTGAATAGAATTTATGTTGACTTCATGGTATTTTGAGAGGTGGTTTTTGTTGTTTCAGGGTAAATGTTGATCTGGAGCTGCTGCAGCTTCCGAAGTGTTGCCCTCGGTTCTCTGCTTTCTGCTTGTACTCGGTACATTTTAGCATCGGTCGATTTCCGACAGGGAATTTCTACCATACTGAATTCCTGTAAATCTTTTTTTGAATCACCCTCGAAATCCAGAGCATGTGGCTCCACCAACGGTCCTTCAGATACCCTGGAGATACTCCTAGTCATAGCAGTTGATTTGTGTGTATGGAAAGTCCAAATCTGCTAAATATAGACAAACAATGAAATGTCACATTAACTGCACGAGAAGGATTAGCAAGGTAAATAATTCTTGATAAATGGACCCTAAGGTCTTTACTTTGCTGAGTGTTGGGAGAGATGTGCCACATGATTGGATGCAAGCTGTTGCTGTGGAAGCTTCACTGATTGGTCAAAACACCAACCTTGAGACACTCGTTCAGCATAGGAGTGAATCCAGGGCATCTAAGGGAGCCATTAGCGGAGTCATGTGCCTGGATATCAAGGATGTGTTTGAATATGGCTTAAAAACACCAACTCATTTGAAATATTTACTCGGTGTTGACACCAACCTCTCCCAGTGACTGATTGGTCAATGCAAGGTACTATGAATCAGAAATGTTCAGATTTAGGATTGGCAACTTACAGTTACCAGCCTATGGCTAGATACCAGCCTGATAATTATTTTACATACCATTAAAAATGACCAGGAACCACTATAGTGTTCACCTCAAACAAAACCCCACCAGGAAATATAATACAATTTTATGTCGTCTATTCATTGTTATTCAGCTTATTAGATAGCCTTTTAGGGCGTAATTGGTCTTTCCTTCGACGCAATACACCAATTTGTACACTTTTAGGTGCTTTTCATGCTTTTTCTTGCTGTTTTAAAACTGCCACACAAAACTTATGAGTATATATTGTTTGTACATGTGACATTAAATTGGTGCTGTACCCAAAATATGTTATTCCAACTAGGTCATGTTTAGCATGCTTCTGTGGTTATTGAGGGATAAAATGTGCATGAAATTGACTATTATTATTTATGTACTACTGAATATTATGATATTGTTCAAATATATCTGAAAGCTGTCTACCTTGCAGGAAGAGTTGCAGAAGCCCTGACCCCAATGTGATGTTGGTGAAACCGTGATGATGTGGCTGAAAGATTGCTGATAACGGTGTTAAACCCCCCAAATCACTCACTCAATTAAGACGCGATAGAACTGACGGCAAATGGTTGTAACTGGCAGGTTATGTCGACTATAACAGGAGATGACGCCAGTCGGACACAGCTGTTCGGATACAGTTGATCGCAGTCGTAAGAGCATTTATATCGCCCCTGACTCACTGAATAGTCACCAGCTGTGCGCAGAAGTTAAGTCTCAGGACACAGTTGACAACCAAGCCAGCCGCCAGAGAGCTTTGCCAACTGTCATTGTATATGATCAGTTCCAACTGATTGATGCCAGTTGCGAATACCGTAACTGCAACTACTCGGCATGAGCTAGGCTTATTAGCCTTAAAGCAGCTATCTCCAACGGGGTTCAGGGGTGCGGGATGGTGCAGTGGTTAGTGCATTGGCCCAGCAATCTGCCAGCCTTGGCGGTTGTGATTCGAGTCCCTCCTAGGCACTTCTCTTTAAGCCCGGAGACACAGGAGCCCCGACACTGACGCGATGTTGGTGATACTGTGGTGATATGACTGAAAGATTGCCAAAAACCACATTAAACTCAAAATCACTCGCTCACTCCAACAGGGGCTGGTCTCGTTCCAAGGGGCCAAGACTGAATTTAAGGCTGTGAGATAGTAGATTGAAATTTTCAGGATTTGTGGAGCAAAACTAATAGAAAAGAACTACATGTATCTGGGGGAGTGAAAATAATTACAGCTCAGAACAGGTGTTAGATATAAAATGGGTTGGGAACCGTTGCTTTAAGGGTTGTGGGGTCGGGTCGGGTCATGCCAGGGTCTGTCGTTGCTCTGGGCTCTGTTTCGCAAAATGATCTCAGTTAAACTCAACCTTAGCTACTCTGTCAGTTTTAAGATCATCGTGACCACCATTTGTCCAAATTTCTCAAAACCATCTAGGAGTGATTTTGGGACGTAGTACAGCTTGAAGTTATTTCGTTAACTAGAATGATGGTTCATACTCTGTATAAACAGGGGGCGCGAGATGGCGCAGTGGTTAGCGCGTCGACCCAGCAGTCTGCCAGCCTTGGCGGTTGTGGTTTGAGTCCCTCATGACGTGGGAAAGTGGTGATGTGGCTGAAAGATTGCCACGTAAAACCCCAAATCACTCACGATATAAACAGTTGATCTAAAGACTGTACGACCAAGTTAACGCTAAGATTGCTTTGTGAAGCAGGGCTCAGTGGAGCACTCGCTGGAAATGGGGATTGGTGATTTTGTGGATATATAGCTGAACTATCGCTAAAAGCCATGTATAAATATCGATGTAGATCAATTGGAAGAAGACCTGCTTTCTACATTCACTGCACATTTATCAATTTTTCATTTGTATATAGCTGTCTGCACACATCACAGTGCCTTCACTGCTGTTTGTTTGTCAAGCTCTGTATAAATTGGTCGCATTTTTTGAGTTTTTAAAATTATTCCATGTTGTGTTTGGTGTGTGGAGAAGAGACGTTTACTTGTCGAACAATTATATATATATATACTTTTGTTTGTCTGAATTTCATCATTAGGAACTTTATGTCTGGAAATATAACAAATTTGTTTCCCCTTCCTTTGAAGGATTTAAGGGAGAATAATGATTAACATGTCGGTCCAGCTTGTCTTGAAAGTCTGGAGTTCAAGTCCTACGATCAATTCTCTCTCTGCTGTAGGACAGCACAATGATCGAGCCTTGTTTCCATATTCGCGTAACTGCCGTAACACATAACGAGTGCCTACGCCAGGTTGTTGGTAGTCTGAAGTTATATGAAAAAATACTGCTAGGCACTGGTGGCACATCGACGGTAGTACCAGGAGTGTTAACTTGAGTTTTCCGGCACTTGCGATATCCAGTGGCGGATCCAAGCATGGGTGCAGCCCCCCCCCCCCCCGTATTATACTCCTCGTTATGCATGTCTCAACTTGTCAATATCATTTTTTGATGATCATTAAACTCATTAATAACATAAAACAGCAGTATATTTATCATTTATCGTTTTCTTAGATCCTTGCCCAAAAACTACACACATCTTACCAAGTTGATAAGTGTGATTTTTTGACGCACCTCCAAGTTTCTGTCTCGGAACAATAGGCTATATAACCAGTTGCTTATGACTGATATTGTGACTTTTCTGCAGACTTTAGTCGACAAATTATATAAACATGTATCATGTTTTCTCACCAAATCATTTCAATGCATTGTTATAGCCTTGGGTATAGCCCTCTTTCTGAAATCCTGGATCCGCCCCTGATATTATAAACGGAAGCTGTGTAAAGGAGACACTTGTTGCAGCGACATGAAAAGAACTGTCCAATTAAATTGAAAAAATAATAATAAATCATTTATTAAAAATGATGGCATTATGTCAAATGTTTCCGTCGGTGGAATGCACCGTTGATAATTGAACAAATGGAAACATACACAGGTGGTGTCCTCTACATCACTAACGGTTTGTGACTATTATGGCTTGCGGCTATTACGAGTATATGGAAACCAGGTTTGAGTGTGCATGCATGTGATTTTGAGTTCATATCCAAGTCGGAATAGCTTGGCGCACCCTGGGGGTCCAAGTAACTCAAATATTGTCCATCATTTATGGTTGTGGGTTCTTGTGTCTTCCTGGTAGTGAAGTGGTGTCACTTGGTGAATAGGGTCCATATCCCGATCTTGTGACAATACGGCCCAAATCCATGTAAATTCACTATCACTCGTCCAGCTTGGATACCATGAAGGTTAGAGAGCTGAAAGATAACACAAGATCCCTCCTTCTCTGTTTCAATAAATTTACACCCCGTAAGGCTTCCGGGGAGTGACGTGGTGTCACGTAGATAGAATAGGGCCTCAGTAACCCAATGCTTGTCATACAAGACGACTAAAAGGGGGATCTTATTCTTTCACTTTTCTTTCTATCGATCCCTTTTGTGAACTGGCTCGAAGTGCACCTTGCGCATCACGTTGCGTTATGGCTGAAATATTGCCCTTGCAATGTAAAACATCATTTCAACTCAATTCAATAAATGTACATGCAATAGAGTGAGTATTGATTGCTGAACACTGTGTTTATGGGGTTTTTTAATAACTGAACATGTATTCTGCTGGTTGTGTAGGTTGCTTTACTGACTGTTTTGGGGCATGATTGTAATTTTAAAGAATTTGCTTGAAGTGTTTGGTACTGGTTTAACTCTTTGCTTTCTGCTGGCTGACGGTTCCACTTGAATACAACTGTAATGGTCCTTACCTAGGAGGCAGAGAGTTAAAAGACTGTTTAACTGTTCTGTTGGGTCTTGGTCGAACAAGGTTCAATATTGACTCTCTTTAAACAAACTGTCAAACAATGGCCCTTAGTTAAACAACTGGTTTTAGTTTGATACTGGTTCTTGGTTAAGCAAGTTGTTAAACATGAACTCTTGGTTTAACAAATTATTAAAGTTGGATACGTGTTCCCAACCTTAAAATTATGTTGGTGCCTTCTGTGTGAAATAAATAACATAAACTTTCAATCAGACATTATAAAATTGTTTGCCTAATTAAATAACCCTTGTGGTCACGTGCTACGTTCACAAAGGTCTATGAAACTTTGAAGATTAGCTGGAAAATTTGAATACATAATATTTCACCCCGGGATGAAATATTCACAGACGGCTTTTCAAAAGGTTATTTAACCGACAACTGTGCTTTATTTTTTGTGCATTATTCATTGTATGTTCAAAATTTTATGTATACTTATCATTCCAAAGGTCGGTTTTTGAAAAGAAAACAATGAGTTTGACCACGTATCCAACTTTAAGGGATCATGTTCATTGATAAATTTTATGTTCTTGCATCTCAAAATGTTATCAAGATTTTCCCCAGCAGCCATACTTCTACACTTGCCCAATACTGTTTTCCTTCAATTCTTGCATTTATGGTTTTTAAAAGTGTCCTCTAACTTTTCATCATTGTTCTGTACAGATTTGTTAAATGTCATCTAAATTGTGTGGTAGGATCTGTGAGGCCTGATGATGTAAGAGAACACCTGAAATACCTTAGAAGGCAGTGTGCAAAATCACAAAAATACTGTGTAGTTTGTGATTGTTGCTGAATATCTTGAATAATTTCATGTATGTTTGTGAGTGGTGTGGACTGAATGTTCAGTTGTACATTACTGACTGATCAAACTGAACAGAATACTCAAATTTTCTTTATTTGTGTACTACGTAGTCGTATAATCACATTGTTCTCGTTTTCAGGGTACACCTAAAGTAGATTTTAATGATAACAAGTATGCAGAGAAGTCATTTTCTTTTTACGACGGCCGATTGTTAGACGAGGCGAGGAGGAGGAATAAACAAGTCCATGAATTCTTTCGTCTGCTGAGCCTCTGTCACACAGTGATGCCGGAACATACAGAAGATGGTGAGCCTTGTTTCTCTTTTGCTGCAATGTTTGATGGATATTCTGTTTATATTTTACCAACAGTTGTATACTGTGAAGAAACATAAGGTGAACATATACAGTGTCATTTGTTTTATTTCATGAACATGTTTTATCACATACATTGAGTGCCACCCTGTGGGGCTTCCGGGTAGTGACTTGGTGTCACCTATATAGAATAGGGCCTCAGTGACCCAATGTTTGTCGTACAAGGTGACTAAAATGGGGATCTTTTGCTTTCACTTTTCTTTCTATCGATCCCTTTTAATGAACTGTCTTTTCGCTCGATGTGCACCTTGCTCACGTTACTTGATGCATTGAAAAATAAAAAAATAAAATGAAGATTCTATTATTTCACATCATAACATAACAATCGCTATTACATGTATTAATCTATACTGACGTTCAAAGGAAAGTATACCCAGATTTTGAAAGACTACTGAATAAATTCACAAATGCGTTGGATATAGGCCTACAATAGATATCCAATCAAGAATTGGAAGGTTTATCAATGAGATGATGTCAATCAAATTACACTCACCGAAATCCAAGAACCTTTTGATCAACTATATATGTCATAAAGACATAAGAGAAAATAATTGAAATCATTTGGTATACTTTCTTTTGGACGTCAGTATATTATGATTTCACTTTTAAAGCATCATGAACATGAAAAGTGTTGGTCCATGGGTACATATATGGTTGTCCAGAAACAATAATGTTGCAAGGGTTAAATCTGTCTTCTACTCATTAAGAATTCCAAAGTGACCAGAAACAATAAAACAAAGTGACTGTTTTCGTGAGATGGGTTATTCCATTTTTGGCAATAGCAGAGCATTATTTTTAGTATAGTCAAATTGGAGAGTAGTCAGATTGGAGAGTAGTCAAATTGGTGAGTAGTCAAAAGGGGGGTAAAGCGTTTTGAACCATCTGGCTGAAGAATGTACATGGTACTTGTAGGACTACTGCATGGAGTATGGTTGTGGTTTTGTGTTGAAGATAAATTGGTGCTTTCAGTGCTTATATTATACCACTTGTCAGCAAAGTTGTATAGTGTCATGTCATATATCAAGATTGACATTAATATATTTGCTTAGTAATAAAAAGCACATGACTTTTCAAGACTCCAATTGATGGTGCCGCCATGCCCATAGCATGGTTAAAAAAAACTTGCACGGTTAGATTATAAAGAGTGTGCCTGACCAATGCCTACCGGGTAATCAGTTTTTATATTCTTAGAAAAACTTTTATGCTCAATATTTTTGTCAGTTTGAAAGTTCCCACTTTATTATAGACATTAATAATTCTGGCTGAGTTTGTACCATAGCTCATTCCCATGATGGCTGGCTGTACTTGATTAGACTGTTTTGACCCATTTAACAGATAATTTTTACTATCCTGTCTTACAACCGTTGCATGTTCCATGCTTTTCTGAAAACATTCATGAAAGAACATGTTCTTTTAGACAAAACTGTTTATGGCCGCTGAGAACACCTCTTGTGAACGCACACGGAGCCAAGCCAGTGTCATCACTCCCATTGTAAATTTACTCCAATATTTGTATTTTAGACTTGTGCACACCAAAACTGGAAATGGCACACTTAAAATGAGGTACAGTGCTAAATGGCATGTCTGATATTTTCCTTATTTTGAGCCCTGCAGTCTATGATAATGTGCATCAACTCCTGAACATTGAAGTTTTGAAATCATTACTTTTGTTGTGTTTTCAGGGGGTCTAGAGTACCAAGCTCAGTCTCCGGATGAAGGAGCCCTTGTTTCAGCAGCTAGAAACTTTGGCTTTGTTTTTAAAGTAAGTTGTGCGTTTTTGTGAGCTAATTTCAAACCATGCACTCATTAAAAGAGGCTACTCATCTCAATAATGACTGCTAGCATTACTATTGCAGTTTTTGAGAAGTAACATTCTGCTCATAGACTAAACTTTACCCTTGATTGTATTTCTATGATCTTGATTTATGTTTGCAGTCACGTACACCAAACATCATAACAATAGAAGTCCATGGGCAAGAAGAGGTGTATGAACTCTTGTGTATTTTGGATTTTAACAATTTCCGAAAAAGGATGTCGGTGAGTTGATAAGTGTACTGGTAGATTTATAAAATTTGATAGTTGTTAGTTCGATTTTCATCTTGGTAACACTTGTGTTCAGCTTGAAAATGA
This sequence comes from Diodora aspera, assembly GCA_031471655.1. NCBI lineage: Eukaryota > Metazoa > Mollusca > Gastropoda > Lepetellida > Fissurellidae > Diodora > Diodora aspera. The sequence continues at coordinate 15,199 of JAUELE010074099.1, forward strand.
GTCTTAGACAGGATTTGTACCACACCTGAGCGGCGGTCTCTTTGATCTTTGCCATGCGGTATCTTATAGATACCGCACCCCTAGGATTGCC